>JAYECN010968426.1:0-37356 GCA_035222435.1 Microcambeva ribeirae
AAAAAAAAAAAAAAAAAAAAAGTTTTAAAAAAGTATTAACAAATAGTCTGGAACCTTCTTCTGGTGGTTGTTTCCCAGTCTGCTGGTTCCCACTACTCAGTCAGGCACTGAGTAGAGTTTCCTGAATCTTTTCTTGATGGTGAATGCAGGATGGTCACACCCACTCTCAAGTATCCTCAGAAAGAAACAGATAGAAAATTACCTTTATGCAGTATCCTAGGCAATTTAATAACCTGAGGCCCTGCAAAGGAATTAGCCCCTGTACCATTAACCAGAGATAACAGTGCTTGGAAATGACACAAACCTCACCCCTCGCAAAGGCAGGTGAGGAGCTGCTCTCAGGCATTTACAACAGGGCACTTAGGGAGCACATTCCTTCCCCGGGGGAACTCCCTATCGTCAAACAGTGGGAGGGGATGACCTTGCACGGCTGTCTTGCTTTTTTTTCTATTTTTTTCCTCCCCAAATAGGATTCAGACCTCGTTCCTCGGTGCACAGCCTTTGCACTGAGTGATTGCAACTGCACGTACCAGGAAATCAAATTGGTTAGCAGCTTTTTAATTGCAAGGACTGTCATCTCAATTCCTCTCCCTTAAAGGTCCAATATATTTCTTTCTCTATCTGATGGTGTCTTACCACAATGTCAAGTGGTTTAAATGTTTATTAGGAGGCAGATGGAGGGAAGCAGCCTTGCTCTGACCTAAGAGCATGTAAATCTCTGATAGAAACAAGTCTTACAGCAAACACCAGCTTCTGACTTGAACGGTGCTTTAAGATTTTGAAAAGTGTTTTCTGGATGTTATTTTTTTGAAACAGCAAATATGAGTGTATTCTTCTTGACAGGCTGCCAGTAACTACTCACACAGCCTGCTTTTACTAACACTAACACAACACTCACAGTAAGCAAATTACAGCTTATACAGACACATAAATTTTCAAAGGAATCCTTACCAGAAACATAATCAGACAGGGTATCAGGAACGACATATATAGAGCTCTGTCACCCAAAAAGCTTTAAAAAAGGGCCTGGGTTTCAGATTATAAGCTCCAGAACACACACACACACACACACAAAAAAAAGAATCCAAATAAAATGCAAGATTTTTCCACTTTCAGAAAGAATTTATGGAGTTACAAAGAAGAGATCAAATGGCAAGTCTAGGCAAGCAATTACTATTGCTCTGCAGGTCCAGAGTCTCTTGCTATATCTTGAGCTTGAATGTTTAAGCCACTGTGAGCTGACTCAAAACCTTTACTTGAGGCTTAAGGGTGAGAAAGAAAAGCACTTTTAGAGAACTCCTTTTCATCTTAAAACTCGATGGCCTGGTTCCTAACAAAAGAGTGAGGAAAAGATAAAAGAGAGGAAAAGAGGAAAATAGATTATCACCAGTCATGCTCTTAAAAAAAAAAAAAATGAAATGAAAATCCTTCCAAACTGTTTCAGTTATTATTGTAGACTGGTATCATTACCTCTCAGGTTTAAGGAAAAAAAAAAAAAAAGAAGAGTCACTCTGAAAATGAAACACCGATTTCAGACAATTTAAGCAAAAAGATGTATTTATGCTACAAGCTCCATCCTGGGATTAAGAAAATCTCTTTTGCTTTAATGGAACCTGAAACATATGTCATGGTGTGCTGCTTTCTTTAGCCATTTGGATAGTGTTAGACACTGTAAACAAAAGCGGAAGCATTTTTTGTGACAGTTCCACGATGACATTTTTACACATAGCTTTGCAGTGACCTAAGTGGATTTATGCTGCCAGCTCTCAACAAAAGGGGTCTGACCAGTCAAAAATAACCACTCTCTTCAGCTAAAACTAGGCCTTACACAAACAGAAGGAAGAACAGGGGAAAAAAAAAAACAAAGCAGAGATTAGGTTTCACCTAGAGAAGCAAGGTGATCCAGCTCACCTTGTGACTGCATAAGGCATTCTGCCAACGCAAGGGAGGGCATCTGAACTGCTCTTCCTGGGGCTGTTATAACTTACAGCAGTTGATGGGCTTCCTTTCTCTGCAATACTTGTTTCAGATTTTTTTATTTTTCCTTGAACTTCAACTGCTTTTGTCAGATTTGGATTTTAGAACAAATTTAGATTTTCAGAGCAAAGCTTCATTCTGATCTGTAACATATTTTATTAATGATTTAGACTGCTAAAACCAAAGTTATTAGAAATATACTCTACTTTCAGCTAGTTGCATCACTGCTTTATTTCTCAGCCTTTCTTCCAGCTGAGACACGGAAAACGGTCTGCACGTTTCCATTCTCTGGCTCTCATGGAGTAGCCAAGGCTATAGATTAGAAAGCCAAACAACGCACAGAAGTTTTGGCATAGAAGTTGTTCCCAGAAGAGTTTGTTTAGGAGAAATTTCAATTAGTCATCTCTTCTCATAGCTTCATTTTAGAAGTACAAAATATGGGACAGTCTTTTTTAGTTTGACAGTAACATTTTTAAAATGGCTTTGCCAAGAGAAGGAAATACATGCAGTAAATAATGGAAGAGTATCTTTGGGGCAATTTCTATGGGGTCAAACTGTTATTTCCCACCTTGAAAGCCATCTTATGTGACTGCCCTGTCACCGCGTGTATGTGTTACTCTTGGAGAAGAGGGAGGCACACTGGGTATGGCCACGTCCCGGCGGCAGTGAACGCACGGCACTCCTGGTGTGGAGGCCCTCAGCACGTCTGGTGCTGGTTCTCTAGCAGAACACGGCCATTTCCAACGCTTCGGGAGGTCTCATCCAGTATTTTGTGAAGTCTCATCGGATGGGAAAGCTGCTTCCTACCTGACTTAGCTGTGCTGCGCCTTAGCTTCTCGCCAAACTGAGAGGACAGGCCCTGCCCGTGGGCCATAAAGGCATCACAGGAGAGGAAGGGTGGGAGGTGAGGGCAAGGAAACCCAGCTGGGAGTGCTGAGAGCCGGGGGCCCTGCGGCTTTAGCACCCAGCCTGCCCCACTCACCCTGCCTCCTCGTACATCCCTCCTCTCCCGCATCTTCCAGGTCAGCAATCGGAAACTAAACCATGGAGGCCGATCTGCCCTTGCCTCTAGGCTGCCATCCCCCCCTGCAAGCAAATCCTTCTGCAATAAGATTAATACAGAAGATAAACCAGCAGGACTCCATCAGCTAGTTTCTTACAGGCACTGCAGAAACAGCAACGTCCAGCTTTATGTGTGTCATAAAGCTCTGATAATATTTTCAATGCCTTCACACCACCATCACTGGCAAAAACCAGGAGGTTTTATCATGTCACCACAAGCTCTCCAGAACGCACATATGGATGACAATGCCTTTGTAGGAGGTGGAGGCAGGGAGGTTTGGAGGAGAGAAGAAAGGGAGTCTGAGTGCCTCTATCACGGCAGTTTTATTGAAAAACACAGCAAGAAGGGCAAGGGTACAAGTCACAGGATTGTAACGATAGGCTCAGATGTCATCAAAATGAAGTCTGTAAGCACAAGGACCCAGTTTCACAAATACAGACTTATCTCCTCTGATGTGTCTCACAATACTTGATTAAGGTCTTCATTTCACCAGCACATGAGTAGGAATTATTACATGAAATAATCACTCTTGAGAGAGGTCACCATCAAGCAGTGGGACATTCATGATAGGGAGTCAAAACAAATTTGACCTAAGAACTTGTTCATACCACTATTTTCATTTCAGACTCTCTTTTACATGATTTTGCATTTTTCCTTGGGATTTTTTTTTTTTTTTTTTTTTTAAATCCTGAAGGTTTGAGCACCAAGTTCAGATTGAAAGCAGACCAGAAAAACTTTAGTCACAGCTGAAGCTGAGCTACACCAGAGGATTTACCGGTTTGACTCCTCTCTTTCAATAACCTGCATCCTACTCCCCCTGCCATGAGGCTGTAGTATGGTTTGCCAGTGCAGCGTTCCCACACACTTTCCAAGGCAGCTCCGTCAGCCCTGGCAGCAGTAAGAGAGGTTGTCCGAGCCTTCACAGGGGGCTGTGCATTTTTTACAGGTGAAGGAAAGCCCAGAGGCAGGAGCAGGAATGCAACGGGCAGCGTGCACAGGCCGGGAAGCTTGGAGCACATTAATGGCCATTGCTAGAGATAAGATGCTGGTTGGGGAGAAATTTCAATCAGAAAGCAGTTATTCTTACATTCCAAAAGCAAAATCCACAGCATCACTGCCCTTGCTGTCCCTGCACTGTGGGAAAGGGTAAGGGATTTCAGAACTGGGTTGTCAATGCTAAGGACACTTAAAAGCACCACACAGAATCTCTCTCACCTGAAATGACTTCCAGAAGTAACATGAGTTTAAGACCATCCCTGAAATCTTCCTCAATGTTTTCAATCTGCGTGCCGGCCTTGCGGAGGTGAGAATTACACCATGCTGTAAATGTCTAAAACACAGGAAGAAGAAGAAAAAAGTCAGTAATCTTCCCAGAAATCAAACAACAGCTCAAAACCAAAGCTGTGGTGTTAAGATACCACAACAGAGATTCAAAGGACAGTTAGATTATCATCTTTCTATCTGCTGTCCTTGCAGAGCACAAGTGCTCCTGCCAAAACATCCAAAGAATTTGCAAGGTCCTCCCATTAGAGGGGCAGTCTGACAGAGACAGCCACTTCACGGCTCCGAGCCGTCTCATGTTCTAGAGAGACCTTTCAAAGTCGTGTGCAGCTTGGAATGCCCAGAAATTCATTTTAAGACATATTAAGCTCTCAGAGCTCCTGCGACTCCAGCTGGTGTTAGGCAGCGCATGTTAACACAGCACGAGGGAGAAGGGGCAACAGTACACCAGATCTCCTTGGCTCTAGAAAGGTGATTGAGAGGGGGAAAACACACATATACATGTATAGCTTTTTTACCACCAATTGCCTCCAGTTTGCTCCACCATGAGCAGACACTGCAGCCCTTGGAGAGGCACCAAGACAGACTTGAGAGAGCTCCCAAACACCGTAATGCCCATCTCGGCAGGTGTGCGGGGCTGCACGCGCGCTCCGGCTCGCTCACAGCCGAGCAGGCCGCCTCCGAGAGACGCTCGCATGGCCCAGGCAGCTGCTCGGGCAGAGGAGTAACCACATGCTGAGAAACGACGTCTCAACAGCCATGCAGGGGCCAGAAAGAATAAAAGTGAAGCACTACCTAACACCACGACCGAGAGCCTAGCGCACTCCCACCGCTTGAGAGCCTCTGGCAGAGGGATCACAGCCGCCCTCTAATATGTGACATTACACAGGAGCACCGCAGAAATTACATGAATCTGAAGTGCAGGAGGGATAAGGTCCAAGCTGCAAGAGAGCCACTGGCATTAAGGCTAAACAACACCCTTTTTGGAAATGCCTTCTAGTCTTAAATATAGTAATTCCGACCTCAAGTGGTCAGGATAGAGGATCTCTCATACGAGGGAAATGAGTATCACCACATCTGATGACAACACACATTTTCTGTGGTCGCCTTCCGTCAGGCTGTGTTCTGAACAACGGACACGTGGGGCACCAGAGGGGAAGAGACCAGCTCATCCGCTGTGAGCAAGGCCCGAGCCATGGTCTAAACTTTCAGGACATGATTCCAAGAGATTATCCTACAAGCCACACACGCAACTCTGAAAGAATAGGTAAGTGCCGTCTTTGGAAGGGCAAAACACAAGAAATGAATGCAAAAACACCTCACTTGAAGTGTGGTGTGCTCTTAACTAGATACGCAAAAGAATCCGATCTGGAAATCCAGAAACTGCTTGAAACAAAAGAACTGCTCGAGGGGAAAATGGGACCAGCTCGTTCTTCCAGGGCTGACTTTGTCCAAGTGCTAATGAAGGCATTTCACAGTGTTTGAACAGGATACCAACTAAACCCTTTCCTTTGTACAAATGAGAAGCACCCAAACACCCTCCGAATAGAAGGATGAGGCTACTCAAATCTAAGCTGCTCCAACAGCTTGCTCGTACCACAGAAAGGAGAAAGTCTTTCTCCCCTTCTCTCCCAGTTGCGCTTCCATGGCCAGTGCAACTCACTGACCAAGCAAAGGTTTTGATTTTTTTGGAGTAAGGCCAGTCATGGCACGGAGACAGCTCAGCTGCAGACAGCTCTGTTGTTGTGCCGGGGCCTTGCTCTCCGCAAGGGCCACACGACGGAGCAGGGTAAGAGCGCAGCTCTAAATTCTTATGGCAATAGCCCTTTGGACGGGCCCACGTATTCGGAAAGCCTGGGATCTCTACTTTCAGGATGGCCTGGTTTCCTTCCAGTTTTGCAAATTTTAAAGACGACTAAGTCACTAAGCATCTTTTATCACCTTTTACTGCTACTCCCCTGAGAAATAAGACTGACTTTATTTGAAAGCGGGCCCTGTATCCTGAAGTAGCTCCTTTTGTCACTACTTTCTTCATTCTACCACCTGTGCTTTATTATGTGAGGTTTATTCATCTGGCTTTTGCAGTCAGGCTCCCTCATGCATCTAAAGGGACAAATGATAGCACAGAGAAGACTTCAAATGCTACATCAGCAGGATCAAAGTATGTGGCAAGTTATGACAGGAAGGATGCGGATGTCAATTAACGTCCCTCTTGGAGACAGAGCAAGACACCTAGAGCTCATGACTGGCTCGATATAGGTCACATTACAAATCTGTGTTGAAGCAAGAAGGAAGCCCAAAATCTGACACAGACACCACTCTGCACTTTTATTTCTTGTATAACTTCCCTGAAGCCACTTCACACTTCTGCTGGCCGTCAGCCTAAAGCAGATCAGGGTGCTCTGCTCTAAATAATGGATAACCCCAGGACAACTCAACAGGGCACCTCCTCGCACATTTCGAGGATGGTAGAGGGTTAAGCAACCCAGATGAAATTAAAAACAAACCACAAATCTTCTAAACTCTTCAAGTCCTACACTAATTCCAAAATAGAGTACCCAGCACAAAAGCATATGGGAACAGCAGCAAGCAGCAGCCCTTGAGAACAGAGGTACTCGGCCATTTCACGAGAAAGCAGGATGATGAATGCTTTTAATAAGAGTGCACATCCACTGCAAAGGGATTCCCACACAGTCCTCCTCACAGACCAACCTACAGGAACATCAGTCAAAACATCGTAAGCAGAAAAGAGCTTTATGTTACATTTGTTACATACATTGCACAGGGATAAAACACCTCTTTATCCCAAAGTAGCAAATTGGAAAGATACTTGACAGGCAAGCTGACAGAAGCCTAGTACAGAATTTTTGCTGTCCACTGGCTTTTGCAATTCTGGCAACCTTGACTGGAGTCAGTTTTACTGACTTGGCTTCATGCATAAGAGCAGGATCCTTTTCGTTATTCTGGGAAGCAGACAGAAACCACCCACTTGCCCATCCAGCAAGCTGAACCCGCTCTTCCCCACAGCCTCCCTCGCAGCCCGGACGGCAGCGATCGATCGATGGGCACTGGCAGCCGTTAGACGCCACTGTGTTTCTGTTGCTGCTGTATTTGCGAGCAGAAACCTCCTGAAAGAGGAAAGGGCTGCTGAGCGCAGCCAGCCCCGCTTCCGGCACGGGCCCAGCTCCTCAGGCCCCAGCCCGCACGGCTGCTCTCGAGCGACAGCGGTGCCTTCTTGCTGCAGCGCGCCCAGCGCAGAGCACTGCGCTGCCCGCGACGGAGCACGTGCGCGTTCATCACCAACCCTCTCTGCCTCCCCCTGCTCCCACCCACAGCTACAACCCACTGCTCTTCTCATGTTTTTGTTTGTTTTTTTTGTGCACCTCAGGTTCATCAGCAAGATCTCAGAGACAGAGACCATCTCTTGTGATTTGTGTGCTAGGTGCAATAGGACCTTCAAAGTCTACCGCAACACAACCTAGCAGACAATAAAAAAGAGTCACAAAACTCACTAAAAGCAAGCAAATAGGATTAACTGTTCTGTTCCATGAGCTTAGCAGATAGATTGGCTGCTGGGGGAACTTCTGCAGGTCTATCTGCAAGCCTGTTTTAACAGGCATTAACACTCTTCTTCTGATACTACATGGAAAATTTGTACTTCTTCAGGGTTTATGAGATGCCAGAAAACAACAGCCTGGTGATCGCTGGAGGTCCTGCGACCAAAGCTCCTTCCAGGTATCTGCCAGCCCTGATACCTGTAAAGCTGCCTTTACTTCTCCCTGTATTGTAGGTGCATGCACATAAACACACATTCTGGCACCCTTTACAATCCCCCAACTTTTGCTTTCATTCCTGCTAGTCAGTAATCTGGACCTTTTCTCTTTGCATTTCTATTCCAAATTCTATACCTTTCTTGTAGCAAATTAGCTCATGCAACACTTTCTAACATTCAGGGAAGCAGGAGGTAAATCAACCTTTCTAAGTTTAAAGAATGCTTGTGCTTGGAAAGCAGTAAGGTGTTCACAAGGGACGCTGCTAAGAACTAGAGAGTTCTTTGCTGTGAGAAAATAAGGCACTTCAGCCTCTGAGCAATTTTAGCAACGTAAATGTCAAAGTCACCACAACAACACAAATGACAGATATTAAAAAGGCCTTTTTTCCTCTTCGTGGTTGTGGCCTTACATTCTAGCTTTATCTGACCTTTCCAGTTGCTCTTTACTTCTCTCCTTGCTAAATCACTCTTCAACGCAGCCCCGCTTTCCACGGGTGAGCAAAAACTCGCTGGCAGAGCCAGGACTGCCATATTTGTGTAGGAGCCCCAGAAAAGCCGTGACGGAGGCAGAATAGCCCTGCTTGCCTCCTGGCTGACAGCAGGACGCAAAGAAGGAATTCACAGGAGCACAGCTTCACTAGCACCCCATGCCATATAGACACCCTCTCCCTTGGTGGGAGAGGGTGCTGGGAGATTAAGTTTGATTCGGTATTTGCATGCAGTTTTGTTGAGATCCATCCACAAAGTTCTGGCTTCTGTTGAGGAAGGGGTAGAGCTGCCGGCACACAAACCCTGTAGCAGTGTTTGACACTGGCTGCACACACGCAGTCTGCACGGCGGGGTTTCCGACAAGCTGTAGGCCACAGGTCCAGGTGCTCTCACGGTGGTGTAGGCAGGATGACAGGGAGACTTACTTCCCAGCCATCAGAGAAGCAAGCAGCACACGTATTCAAACGACACAATGTGCACAGCTGGAAAATAAAATCAATTTCCGCAGCTGCAAGCCCTTCTTCCCCTAGTGATGTGCTCAGCCAAGGGCACCTGCACTGCCGAAGGCACAGCCTGCGCTTCTGCCAGCTTTGGAAGCAAACACTTTTCAGGGCCTGCCTAGCACAGAGCCGCACATACGATACAGGACAGCTTAGACAGTTCCGCTAATTCTCGCAGCAAATTGCACAGCCAATTCCGCACTGCAAGGAATTTTGTTTAAATGAAATTATCCAGAACAACGACTGAGGCATTTACCCAGTAAAGAGTGATAGTTTATTAAGAACAGGCAGAAAACTGCTGCACACAAGGTTTTTTTAAGCAATAAAATTACTAGCAAAGCAGTTCCAGCTGCTCCAAAATTGGATCCTTTCCACCTTGGTAAGCTGGGAGCTGAATATACTGTATTGAGCAAGAAGGATCCTAACCCACAGTCTCCACAAACCTCTCTCCTTTCGCTTGAACATGTAGACTAGGACACCATTACCTTATTAATCAGAAACTTATGAGCTAAAAGACTGAGCAGGCCATGAAATGTCTCCTGAATATCCGGTCCGAGTTTCCCCATACTCAGCACTCAGCCAGTACCAGCACTAACCCCCAGAGTCTCATGTGTTTTTCCCCAGCCTAGAGCTCTCTGATAGCACCTGCAGTGCCCCTTTCTCTTGCCCCCATTTCACTCCTCGGGGCATTTGGAAGAATTGCTGGCCCATCTGGTCCCTTGGCTACTTGTTACCCACTCCCTGCCCAAACTAACCACAGGTTTTGAAGACCGGCTTGGTTGCAGCTTTCCTTGCTGCCCAAGGCTTTGGCATAAGCTGACACAGAGGTGCTCAGTTATTTGGAGGTGTTGCAAAACACTCCTGGATGCTGTCAGCCCCTTGGCACAAGCATAGCTGGCCACGAGAGGTCACACCAACAACTGCCGGGAGGAAAGCTGGGCACCAAAAGGGCCTTTCATGAACTACAGCTGTGATCAAATAAGCCCACACAGCCTCCCGGCCCACGCAAACAGCTGCTGTGCCCACGGCCTTCCAAGCGCCGGATCCGTGCCGAGGAGTTACGCTAGCAGTGACGCTGCAGAATCACGGGTGCGATGGTCAACGGGACCACGGTGTGGGGAGCGATTCTGCTTTCCGATCGGGCCGGTGCCCTCAGCACACCCGGCCCCAGCGGCTGCCCAAAAGCAGCTCTGCAGCTTCCGATGGAAACAGTGCTAAAGCTGCAAGAGGCCCTGTCCTAAACGCACCTGCAAACTCAGACTGGATCCCACAGGGAACACAATATTTGCCACCAGAGTCCCTCCCTGTCCAGAACAGCTAGTAATTGAGCTATAGGGAAAATATACTCCTCCTGACAATTAATTCACCCTTTTGGGCAGTGGAAATGCAATAAGCTGAAGGAAATTCAGTGTGGCAGTTTTTCATTTTTGCTCTGTGGAATGCAGTTACTGTGTTGCATAATTTTTAATTCCCCTCCCGGAGGGCAGGAGGAAAACGAGCAGAATCCCTTCTATGTGCCTTTTCCCTGGCGTGACGTTAAGTGCTCCGGAGTCAGAGAGATCCTTTTATTAGCTGACAACAGGCTGAAGGAGCAGAAACCTCAATCCCTTCCTACACAGGGTAAATATTTGCTCTTCTCCACTCCACACTGGTACCACTGGCACCTTTATTACTGCTACAGGGCTGCACCATTTCAGGAAAAATCTGCTTCCAGCACTGGAAAGCTACTGACCGTTAAATCAATGAGTCAGTGGCATTTCAGACCAGCAGAGCACGAGCAGGTTTTATCCAGGGTTACCAGGAGTACTAACAGCTAGGGAGCTACAGGAAGGCTTCAGACAAGCAAAACAATACATAAAATTGAACAGTGAGATCAGCCGGGTAAGAACTGGTTTTATGGTTTGTTGTGAAGGTCAGACTAGCAGGACTTCATTAGGCTTTTCCCCAGCCTATGAAATCAACTCATAAATGTCAATGCGTTTAAAGCTCTCTTGTAACAAAAGTTAAACAGAGCTGGTCTCTGCACTTCATATCCTGGGTGCCCAAGTGCTTTACAGCATTTGGAGAGATGTTCAAAGCAAACCTTTTACTGAGGGCTAGGATGCAACCATTTATGGAATGAAAAGCAGCAACAAACCACTACAAACAAGAATGAAAAGAACCTGTTCAGTTCAGAGATGCTGAACTCAAACATCCAGCACAAAACTAAGCCAGGACATCAGGGTGAAAACCTTCGTAAACAGCATCACGCCACTGATGGCAGGTCTGCATTTTAAATCTCTCCAGGCAAAGTTTCTCAGACTGCTTCTCAGGCCCAGGAGTGAGTTTGAAGGGAAGTCCTCACTCAGCCTTAGGCAAAAGCTGGGAGAGAAGATAGCAAATGCCTGGGCAAAAATTAGGACATGTGTATCTGGTCCAGCGTGGTTTGATTGAGAAGACACTGTAAGGGCCAAATTCTTTTCAGCACTCTGGAAAACGCCACTGTCTCAGCCACAAATGGTCCTTTTGGCCATCATCTCTCTCCCTGACTCAACATGCTGCTGCTTCCTTGAGCTGCAGTTCCTCAGGCATAGGGGCCTGTCCTTGGACGTAGCCAACATCAGCAGCACACAGGAGCCAGGCAGAGGAGGGCCCTCCAGCCCTGTCCCTCAGCATGCAGAGCTCTCGTGCTCATTCACTGCTGTGAAACCTGCCACTTGAGCTCCAGAGGTTTCTCCTGGCAAAACAGGTCTGCAGTTATTAGGACCCTTCACTTGATATGTGATTTTCCCCAATTGACAAAACAGCTCTTGGGTCAAGATGACTGACACACACATACTACCAAAGCAGCAAGGACCTTGGAGGCAGACAGGGACAGTATGGTGACTGCAGGGACACAGGGTGAAAAGCTGCTCCCTGCCCCAAAGCACTTCACACGTAAGACACAAATAGGAGAGCAGTCACACTGCAGCTTGAAACATGGAGACACTCCTTGCCAGGGTGCTTGGCAGTGGCCTCCGCACCCCCTCAACCTGCCTCCTGACAAGGACTTTGCAGAAATCATGGTGAAAGAGATATTTAATCCAAAAAAAGACAGTGAAATGAGTGACAGCATTTCCAACTGAACCTATCTAGGAAAAGAAAAAAAAAAGGCCACAAACAATTCACACAATCCCCAAAAAGCAACGCAAGCGCACACACTGAGCAGCCTCCTTTGCAAAGCCCATGGACCGATTTCCTCACGCTACCCCAGCTACGTCCTCATGCCTTCCCCTTGCTCTCAGCAGCTGCGCCCTGCCACCACACTGCAGTTTATTTTAGCGTGGTGCACACAGCTGGGAGTGGCAGCCTAATCAGCAGGGAGCGGACAAGGGGGAGCCATGGCTGTAGACAGCAGGTTCCTCCAGAGCAAGAGGGGCAGCACAAAGGAGCTAGAAAGCAATGCACCGAGTAGGCTACGACAGCTGGCGTCGGGGCTGCCAGACGAGAGGGCTCACATCTCACAGCAAAGAGAGGAGAGGAAGGGGGAGCGAGACCATGAAGGGCCCTGAAAACAAAGACAGGGATCTGATGTTTAATGAGCTGAAGAAGGAGGGTCACCGTCACCGCCGCGATGTGAACTGCAAGGCACGCGTGTAAGTGATGCCTTCGGAAAGCTGTATCTGCTGCAGCTGTTTGGGTGAGCTTGAGTGTGGCTGGATGGCTTCCCTGAGGTCAGAAGAAGAGGATGCTGCAATTACCAAGGCACTAGATAATCCAAAAGCCCAGGTGGGAGATCCATTATCTATTCCAGAGGGATGTGAATTATCAGGTTAGAGCAAGGTTTGTCATGTCTATTGCTGGATGAAAGGATTTAATTGATCTGGGTGGAGGCAAGATTTTAAATATTTACATAAAGACACTGTAAAAGAGTCCCACCTCTAGCTTGTGAGCACTAAAGCATCTTTTGGGGAAAAAAAAAAAAAAATACAGAATTGAAGCCTAGGGCGTTCTGATTCTAGAATCACCCAGCTCCCCTCCCACCTCCTACAACTGAAAAAGGTACAAATTCAACATGAAAATAGATGCCATGGAAAGGAGACATCGCTCTTCTGAGTACCTCTGCCCAGCTGTGCTCCTTCCCCTTGCACACAGGGCAGCAGGAGTGGCCGCTTTTTGCTGCGGTCACCTCTGTGAAGGCTTTCCTTTTCAGCCCTTGGTAGGGTTGAAGAAAATGAGAAATTCACATCCATGAGTGTCTGTGTGTCCCATGGAAAGGGATATTTATTAAGGTAATGGTCATATTTAAATCAGAATTACATCCTGACCATTTTTGATTTGATATCCAAAGCGGGCGGTGAGTTTGTAAAGATGATCTTTTATGGGATTTCAAGACACATTCACTGTAGAGGAATGAATGTGTCACCTCAGAGCTAAGCTAAAACAGGATTTAAACTGCCTACATTAGCACTGAGTAGCAAGATATTTCTCAGTGTGCATTTTGGGGCAAGGAACAGCCTCATGAGTTAGCATCTTCACAGGCCCCAGGGCTTCTGCATGGCAAGGCAGAACACCACCTTACCGCCGCACACACTGGAAATTATGGGATCTTGTCTCTTCACCCAGCATACACACTCCTGGCCAGCTGTGCTTCGAGCGGTGGGTGGCAAGCTGCCGCGTGGAGAGCGCAAACCCCGCGCAGACACATCCGAGCAGTGGCGCAGGGCCGGCAGCAGGGAGAAGGCTGGGAGAAGGCCGGGCGAGCCGCGGGGCCGGGCTCCCGAGCCGAGCGGGGCGCGGGACCGGGGGGGGGAGGGGGGGGGGGGTCAGGCCGGGTCTTCCCAGCATTGCATGCTCAAACCAGGATGGAAATCTTAAAGTAAGAAGAAAAGGTAGGTGGAAGATTAGAAGATAAGGGATAATTACAGCAAGGGTGATGTTCCAGAGCGCTGTGGTTCAGCGGTTCACACGTCCCGAGACAGAAGTGGCTGCTTAGGAGCAAGGCTGGCTCATCCCACCCAATCCGTGGCTGAGGACAGCACGGTATCTGCCCTCTCCTTCACCTGCTCTCCCTTCTTTACTCCCACACCAGGCACCTTTGACCGTTCTCTCCTTCACCTGCTCTCCCTTCTTTACTCCGACCCCAGGTAACTTTGACTTCTCCCTGACCACCGAGACTCCTGACAGAGGACTTAAGCAAAAAAGGATCCATCTTTAAGGAGAGGCACCGTTCAAAGATTTTCTCGACCCGATGACCAAAACCTCAGTTGATCTTTATCAGCCTTCACTTTAACTGCCTTGTTTTTCCTGAAACTGCTTATGCAGTTTATCAAAGCAAAAAATTCTAAAAGATGTTAGACGCAGAACTTGTATCGAGAGTTCAAAGGGAAGGAGAAGCCTTCAAGGATTTTTCTTTCATGATTTATTTCACATGAACACAGTAGCACTAAGCCAGTAGAAAACAAGACACTTGGTAGTGTGTATTCTTTAAAAAGCTTGCATGAAGCATAGTCTACTTTTTCAAAACTTATAGGAAAACAAAAAGAAGTGATACTTAAAGACACCTGTACTAGGAGCTGCAGTATTTTGGCCAGATTTCAAGTCTGTTAGAACAGCTGTCCTAGGTTAACAGCAGGAGACATAGCCAAAAGTTTCTAGACTTGATCCAAAGGCTACAAAGGTCATTGAGAACTACTTTTTTCCCCCCTGTAGAAGATAATAGCAGAACAGCAGCATCTGATAGATCTGAATCCCAAGAAGCCATAAGGAGCTGCTACTGTCTTACTTAAAAACAGGTATAAAAAACATTTTGCCAGACACTCTCATGAAGAATTTGGTTCATCTTTTTTAATCTAGCAACAAGATTTTCACTGTCCTGATGTCAGGAAAACCTATAGGAACATAGGGGTTAAAAAAAAAAAAAAAAAGAGACCATAGACCATACTGGAGAAAGAACCAGAAGGAAAATACTACGGCAGGCCAGTTAAGCCCACTGGGAAATGCTTCCTATCTCTACTTCTCTCCCAGGAGAGCTGGAGGCCTCATACAATGTTCTCCATGCAGCAAAGCCTGAGGGGGCAGCCTGAACGCTGCTGCCCTGGGCAAACTGAAGTTCCCGTTGGTTCAGGAGGACCTGGGTGTCCCCAGCCCAAGATCATCATCTATAAAAACCACACGGCTTCTCACGTGCTCCTTCCGCAGGAAGGATGTGCCAAGCCCTAACTGCACCCGGACTGGAAACACCCCCTGAGCAGCTCCAGCTGGGAAAATTCACGTGACACATGAGCCAGGCAGGAAAGCCAAGGCAGGAGCTGCAGCTACAGCAACTACCAAGCACAGGGGACAGGGCTGATTTAGGCCCTGGCCACAGGGGCCGCTGCGTTCGCGCAGTCCTGCATTTCCTGGAGACGAGGCCGCAGAGCTCGCCGCAAGAGAGGGCGGATGATGTCAGCGGGGTGCCCAGTGCCAGCAGCAATTTTTCTTCACTGTGCTCTGAACATACCCAGAGCCTTTCCATTTATAGGAAAGGCCATTGGTATAAAAGGTGCATTCTTCGGCAGGCTGGAGGAGGGTATAAGTATGTTAGCACCAGTTCCAGAGCTCATCACTCCCAAATAAGGGATGACTGGAGAAAAAAAAACAGAAGAAAAAAAAGAAAAAAATACACCACTACAACAGAAAAATATTTCATCCTGCTAAGGAAGAGCTTTTTGAAGGGCAGGGGTCTCAAAAAGAGATATTCTGAGGAAAATCAGAGATTTTCATCAAGAAAAATGAATAAGCCTGCAAGATAATGGTGTCTTAGCTAGTTTTAAAATAAAAATTAAGTTTTAAAATAAAAAACAGCCAGTCCAACTTCAGGCTTAAAGAAAGGAGAACGGGATCAATTGCTATCTGCTATGAGGAACCCTCCAGGATGCTGTGTATTGGCATGAATACCCAGGGTGCAAAAGAAAGGACAAGGGAAGGGCAAAAATCTGAGTGACAGTCAACAAAATCCCACTCAAACACAAATTAGAATTGCTAGATGTTTCCACATGACTTTACGTTATTTGAATTCACCTGTCCCTTCTGTAGCTCCATTTCAACCCTATCAGCTCAGTTCTCACTAAATGGTTATCGATCCCATTTGACTGATGCAATTTCACCTTCTTTAGCAAAGATGATGAGTTCTAGCAAAGCTCTGGCAGTTTGGTTAGAGTAAGTCAGAGACATCTTTTTCCTGCACAGAAAAAGGTGTATTTTCAGCAAGGGCACGTATAGCAGAAATACTTTGCCACGAGTTGCAGTATTTTGCTTTGGAGAGAGCGTCATGGTGTCTTTTGGGCGCCACGGTTTGGCTCCCACTTCCTTGTACGGTGCAGGAGCTCCTGTTTAAGGGCTTCTTCCATGATGAGCTACCCGGAGGGAGCTACATCACGGGCATCTGGCAGGTGCCGATCAGGAGAGATGCATTTCCCTGGGGAAACCTCTCCACAGGTAAAACTGAAGGAGCTGCACACCCAAATGCATTTTGCAGAGGGTAAAGGAAACAGGCCAACATATTTGGGGTTTTCAGCATTTGGCTTCTTTTTTTTTGCGGCATGAACGAATATCACTTTTCTCCTACGAAAAGCGCATATTTTTCATTAAAAAAAAGGCTATAATCCTGCAGTTAAGAATATACGCATTTTTGGTCAAAGAACAATTCCAACTGTTTGAGAAGGGCGGGTCCTTTACTGTAATTAAAAAGGAGACTAGGCGATCAGTGCTTCAAATCCAAGGTGTGGACAAAACCCTCCCCTAGGGACCAGTGGGGGACAGACAGGGATCGATTTAATGGGGACGGGCAGGGATCAATTATCCTTTGCCTTTGCTGCTGGTTGTGGAGAAAACATGGTTAAAACTGCGAGATGCGAACTGCTTCTGACTCGTCCTGGGACATGAGGAAGAGGAAAGAAGGGAGGTGGGGACTAATCATTTCTTGGATGAGGGAAACTGCAAAGATAATTGGGGAAGGAGATTGTTTATGTTACGAGCTTTAATCTCAGCTGGCAATGGTGGCAACAGGCTTTGGTCCAGAAGCTGCTACAAATAATGACCATATTAATAAAAAAAAAAAAAAAAAAAAAAAAATCAGCATTCTACATGACCATAAATCCAGAATTTTCCATTCCTCTTCCTTCCTTCTGCCTAGGGCATATGGCATCTATTCCCAAAAATTTCAAAGAGCAGACACCCAAATTATCACTAGCCCTGCAGACTACAATTTTTTTTCCCAGCTTTGGTCTCAATTTTATCCTTGAATATGGCAGGGCCTTGCAACATATTTATATTATTGCTGAACAAGGCCCTTCAGCTTGGGAGAATTTTTTGATCTTCTTGTTCGACACCCCTGCCTGCCAAAGGGAGTCTGGGCGCTCGTTGCCACCCCTGACAACGGTGCTTGGCAGGTGGCAGGACCTCCTCACGGGGATACACTGCTGGGTACAGATGGAAGGCAGCGTTTACACTCGTTACCACCGCCCTGTGCGAAGCACTCCCTTGCACAGCACTACTTTTCCCTTCCTGCAAGTAGCTCGCTCAGTTAATGTTACTATATTCAGGCTTCCTTGCAGCTTGGCTTTGCTAGAGCTGCTCAGAGACCACAAACCTGCCTTTAACGCAGAAAACACACGCAGGCCCACAGAGAAGGGAGACGTGGGGAAACCCGGCACTGCTCCCGCGGATGCCGCCTCGCACTCCGAGCCCGGAGCCGGCGCTCGCCGCAGGGCAGGGAGGCCCGGCCGCGCTCACAACTCACAGCCACCAGCCATGCTCGCGCCGGCAGCTTTGTGCTCCTCGTAGGCAGCCGCTGCCGGGACGGCCAGATAAACTCCAGCAGCAAGGGACTAGTCGCCTGACGTTTTCCCAACCAAAACGGGAAGCTGCCAAGTGCCCTGGAAGACGCCGCGCTCGCTGTCCAGATGCCCTGGAACTGCAGCATACCCCTCCGCTTGCCGGAGGGCTGGCACGGGGTTATTTAAGGAGGGCAAAGGCGAGGGGCGCACAGGGGCAGGGGCCCCAGGGAGCGGAGCCCGAGCACCCCTCGCCTTGCTGTGAGCGCCGCCTCTGCCGAGGCCGCCAGCACTAACACAAAACAGATGCTGCAGGGAATTTTTTCCCTCTTCGTCTGCACTAAATTTAAATACTGAGCTCTTCTGTTGCCAGCTCATTCTTAAAGGGCCTGTACTCAGCTCCTCCTCTCTTCACTCCATCACCGCGGGATTGAACAGAGACCGGGGCAGCGCTCCACTCACCGCGACCACCCCGAGTGCGCGCTCTTTCCAGCCTCCCCACTACAGCGCCGAACAAAGCGTGCCCCTTCTGGGCTCTTCTGCCCATTCCCTTGGGTGCCAAGGGCACCTTGCCCCAGCGTGAGCGCTCCGCTCCTCACCCCGGCTGCGTGAGTGCTCAGCCCAGTGCCATGTGCTCCGCGGGCTTCCCGCGCTGGAGGCGGCAGCAGGGAGAGGGGACACGATGAGTGCTCAGCCCAGTGCCATGTGCTCCGCGGGCTTCCCGCGCCGGAGGCAGCAGCAGGGAGAGGGGACACGATGAGTGCTGAGCCCAGTGCCATGTGCTCCACGGGCTTCCCGCGCTGCAGGCAGCAGCAGGGAGAGGGGACACGATGAGTGCTCAGCCCAGTGCCATGTGCTCCGCGGGCTTCCCGCGCTGGAGGCGGCAGCAGGGAGAGGGGACACGACGGCCGCGCTCAGCAGCGCGGCGCGTTACTGCCCGCTGCTTCACATGTAGGACACGGCACTGCCTTTCAGAGCTGTGCACGGGCCACATCCAAACGGAAGGCTCCCGGTCCGGCCCTGCTCTGAAGCACCACAGCTGCCTTGGTTATCAGCTGCATATTTTTCTGCGGGATGCGGCCCTGCCTTCCCGTGCTGCTAAGCGCTGGCTTCCTTGCTAACCCACACACCAAACATGGGCGGCGTCACGGAGCGCACGCCGTTCTGCAGAGATGCAGGAGCGCTGGCGCACGCTTCCCCGTGTAATACGGCACATGTCCCTGCGCTGTATTAAATTTCTGCTTTATTTCAGCCCTTCTTGAAAACTAGCACCTCACCTCCAAAGTCAAATATTAACCTATTTACTCTTTGATAAGAAGCCACTGGGTAAGCAGCGGAAGAACTGAAGTTTGCCTTCCTATGCTGATCCGGTGTGCATTCGCTGATGCCCAATATTGAGCAAATGCTTTTGCCTTTTCCCTGCAGGATCCTGAATTAATTCTAAATTAATGGGTACAAAACAGGAAAGAGCCCTGGCCAGCTCACCAATTCATCTGCTTTGCGCACAGCAATACCCAAAAAGCTAAAGGGACAAGTAAAGGTAAGGGATGGCATGAAATGTGATTATTGACATTACAGTATCGGTGCACTACACCATGCTGTGCCTTCGTGTGCAAGGCTGCACAGTTTCTAACCTTAACCAGAGGGAGCACAGACAAAACATTACTCTAAGTAAACTACTCGGATCATCCAAGATGTTTGTTTTACTTCTGCTTTACAGTTCAGTAGGAAAGAGCAAAACGTAATTAGGCAGCAATCATTTCATGTATCTATGGCGGATTTTATGTGGAGTGAGACTTGGATGCAGGTCAGATCTGCATTACGTGCCTTACAGTTGATTTGTTTGGCTTTTTTAAGGCAATACAAAGTAAATTTCCCCTTTCCTGCCCCTCCCTTGCCACTTTAGAAAAAAGACATTGTCAAGGTACAGCAATAATTACTGAAATCCAGACCCTCTGTGGACATTCGGGTTGCACATTAACTACCAGTGAGAGCAGCCACCAACAAGGGCAGCGTGGAGAGACGCCTTTCTGCCGCACGCAGAAATCACACCGGCCAGAGGCTGGCGCACTTTGGACACCTGCACATTACAGGCCCTGCAGTGTTCGTACAACACCACGGTCATTTTGGGCAGGTAACAGCACTGTGCAGCTTTGGAAAGCACAGTGCTCCAGCACACCCTACAAAACAGGGCATTAAAAACACTGAACTGTCACAACACGTAATTTGCCTAAACTGAGCAACCATGTAATCATATTTCTAACCATATCCTTCCTTAGCTTTCCCCCCCCCCGCCCCTTTCTAGTAAGCTTTGATCTCCTCTAAGATGTACACCATTTAGCTAGACGGTCCCCAAAACACCTACATTGCTCTTAAAACGCCCAGATGTGTTTCCACAGGAAGCAACCTGTGGTCTGGTGTGCCAGAAGGAACAAAGCAGGTGGAAGCTCACTGCTTTTTACTTGTATGCAGGTAGCCAGAACCACTAATATGGTTTTTCACACAGAAAATCTCAAGGCTATGGGCTCGTCTTGCTTTCCGTGATGCCCAGAACAGCACAGCAGAGCACAGTCGTTCTCTTTGGGAACAAGGGAAAGCTTGAGTCCCACATAGTCATTGGAGATGGACATTTTAATTCCTGAATAGAACATTTCTCCAAGAAGCTGAGTTTCTCTGATAAATTTAACCTGTTTTATTCAATCCAACAAGATAACACCCCAGACAAAGTTTTCTTTTTCTTTTTTTTTTTTTTTTTTTTTTTTTTTTTCCTTCTATGGCAATCCTGGGGGAAAAAACAAAAAATCTCTGAATCTAAGCAAGGTGCAGGCGAGAAACTGAAAGAATCCCCTCACTGACCCACGTCAAGGGAGATGCCTCCCATGACCGGCGACAGCAGAGGAGCTCCCGCAGGGCCAGGGCACCCTCCTGGCTTTCTATAACTCAACCCACACATTTTCAAGTCCTTCACAAGTGCCTTATTTTAGCCATAAGGGATTTTTTTTCTCAGTTCCTGGAAAATCACTCTGAGGACCCACAGATGGCGTGATAAGATGCACGAGCACCATGACCCTGTGTTTTCCATATCCACATTCTCGGCCACTGTCCCTGTCCCCGCTCTTTCAGCGAGCTCGAGGCACATACAGATGGGCGCCCACTCCATGGCCCCTGTAGCTGGTCCCTAAACACTCCCCCGTGCCTCCCGATGCAAGGAAATCAGTTTCCTGTGCTGGCAGATGCAGTCCTGAGGATTGGACCCTACTTGGGGCCCCCGGCAACAGTCGGCACACGGGTGCCAGGGATGAGTCACTGCTGCTGTGGGAGGCAGCAGTGGAGCCGGGCGGATCCAGCGAGGGGGCCGCCGAGCCCTGCGGAAGGACAGGGGCACCCCGCACAACTTCATTTTAATTTTAACACAGGCAGGAGCAAGTTAACGACCGCAGGCTTCCCCAGTAACTGCTGGCAGCGGCTCCCTGCTCCAGCAGCTGCGGGAGATCCTGCATCACGGGGCGCTGGCCAACACAGGGCTGCAGGCAGAGGAGACAAGGGAGAGCACAAGTCCCAAGGGCGGCACGGGCGCTCATACATGAACTGCTACAACACGTCCCAGTGCCCAACATCCTCTGCCCATCGCCATTCCTCCCTGCAAGAAATCTCTCAGCCCCACGTGGGAAGAAAGTCTCAGAGATGACGAGGCTTTGATGCAAATGTTTTCTTGGCTCACTCAGGAGAATGTTGTCAGCCTAGCAAAGTACTGGTCCCCATTTCCTACATTAGGGACAGGCGAGGAAGAAAGTGCAGGTACACAGGATGCAGTGCCTTGGTTGCAGCTGATCCCGTGTCTGCGAGGGCTAGGAAAGCACTAGTAAACCCTACTGTAACACCAGGATTCTGGAGGAGGGAAAACAAAAAAAAAAAAAAAAAAAAAAAAAAAAACCTTCACTCCAAAACTAGGCAAGCAGTGTGGGCAGACCACTACATAGCTATACCATGCCTCTCCTTTACATAACTTTAGTTCTTCAAGCTATTTTTTGCATCAGATTTCATAATCGATGAAGCAGCTGCCCTTCAGACATGTGCCAAGCAAGGTCCTCTTAGCCACGATGGGCTCCAGCACGGAGGCACCATCGTGCCACTCAAGGCAGGGTCCTCGCCTCTCATCACATCCCACACAGACAAGCCATGGCACAAGAAAGTGCCCTCACCCAGCAGCATCCGTACCCTGATACCCACCAGCTACTTGCACACCTCTCCTTGGCAGATCACTGCAGCAGGGGCAGGAGATGCCCGGGGAAAAGACCTTTCCTATTGGGAGTGCTTGAAGCAGCTGTTGGTGCCCATTTCCTATTTCAGATTATTAGGCCTCAGGACACCTGGATTAGCCCCTTCTAAGGGTCTTTTAAACACGCTGTTCTCTGCAACGTGGTAAAGCTAAAGCTTGTGCTGTGCACACAGACACCCCAGCACCCCGTTTACAGTCACAGTTACACTACCGTGATCCTACGTGCGGCTCCACGGCATCAGACACAGCCCTCTCCATCAATATGATCAATCATATCGATTTGATTTATTTTAGGGAACTTCCTCAGTGGAGAGTGACCAAGCCGACCCTTCATTTCCCATGTCTGGAAGTCCTCCCAGATTCCTCAGGGCTGCCCGAAGAGCATCCGCAGGCACCACCACTGCGTAAAATGCCCCTTCCCTGCAGGGCCCCGCCGGGAAGCAGCCTCGGGACGCGCCTGGCGCACAGAAAGGCCACAGAAATGTCCCTCCGCGCGCCCCGAGCGAGCCCTCCCTGCCGCATGCCCCAAGTGTGCCAGGCGCCGGTGCTGCGCGGCACGGCGGGCACCGCGCAGCCCCACAGGCAGCGGCTCCCCGCGCCCGCCCGCCGCTCCCGGGCAGCTCTCCTTGGCCACAGTTGCTAGGCAAAACATTTGCCATTCGGTTTACTATCACAACCCACACTCGGCGACTGCTCCAGCGGCTACATGGTGAAGCGCACGGCTCGCAGGCTGCTCCGATTTTGTCTTTTATTGTCTTTTTTTTTTTTTTTTTTCCTCTCATCTTTCAGGACTTTCTAATGCTTTACCTAAGGAACTAAGGACTTTCTAATGCTTTACCTAAGGAACTAAAGCATTTGTACTGCTAACATATGCACGCGCAGATACCGTAGGAATAACAAAACTAACACAGATATTATTAAAATAAAAAAAAACACTGACTAGAGATAACCTGCACGCCTGCCACCTGCATTATGTGCAATCCGTAAATTACCCCGCCATGATATTTGTCATCCGCTTTCCTGACTTTGGAATCATCTGAATGAGGTGGAGTATATGCAGGGAAGTGACACGCAGATGCCAGATAGCAGAGTGTTAGTTACCACTGGGAAGTCAAATTACACCCTGGCGCGAAGAGTCAAGGAACTTTTAGTTTCACTTGCTTCATAAGACCCAAAACCCATTCCAGGGATACAGATCATCTCACATGCCTGACAATAATGACTGAAAATAGAAATCTCACTAGCACCTGAAGACATCCATCATGAGTCTGTTAATCAAAGAAATTTGGGATTACTTGTGGAAGTCCAACTGGTTATCTGTTTCTCCTGCAGTAATCCAGTTTGGTGCAGGACCAATATGGGAAACTTCACTCAAAACAAACTCATAAACTGTTACAAATTGCAATTTTTTGCATTTGCAATTGTTGGCTAAGAGACTGCACCATGCGCTATCAGCCATACCTAGTAACCAACAGAATAGGAGCCCAGGACTCACCTCCTTTCTGCTGAAGTAGAGCGATTAAACAAGAGTTACCGTTGGCCAGGGGAAGGGGGTGGTGGGGATGCATTTGGGTGCATTTGCCTCATCCATAGATGATGGTCAGATTCTCAGGAAGGACAGAGGAGAATAGGCAAAGGCCTTTGGAAGCACAGGGGGGATACGGAGAACACTGCAATTCCCAAGAGGCAGCACGGGCTCCAGCAGCGGCAGGGGAAACATCCGAAATGTAACCCTTCAGAAACGTAACCCTCCAGCCTTCAGAAAGGGCTTTGGAAATGGCCAGCAATGCGGGATGCTACCTAATCCTCATGCCAGACAAGGTGGTCTCGAAAACCAACGGCCATCTGACAGTCAGTCATTCCCCATCACCACATCTGCCTGTACTGGCCAAATCACGGAGCAAGGACCCAGCGGCCCCCATCTGAACCCTAGGCCAAGAGGCAGGCCCCGTTTCCCCTCAAAAGTGGGATCACTGCCGTGCTCGCGCAGCTTCAAGCACCTGTCTGAACGCACAGTCCTATCCAGCAACTCGCATAGGCTCCTTCGGAAGAGATATTGCAGAATATGTTAAGTCCTGACAGAACTCCTTGGGCTTCGAGCTAGCACCAATGATCAATACCGCCCAGAGCAGCCCTCTCCCGCCCTCCGCACGGCTCCGCGGGGACTGCAGGGAGGAGGTGCCTGCAAGCAAGGCAAGGGCAGCCCCGTGCCTCCACGGGAACTCCAAGGGGAAACGTGCCACAGTCCTGGCTGACGCTAGCCTCCCCCCGCACTCGGACGCCGGTGCCGATGGGGCGCAGCGTGCGGCAAACACGACCCTGCCGTGCGACGCGGGCGCTTAGCCCTCCTCCTGCCGGCAGCAGCACCGCTTCCGCAGAGCTCACCCTTGGCACGAGCAGCGGCCCCTGTGCTCGCACTGCAGAAGGCTGCGGAATAATGAAGGCCGATTTGCACCATACCCAGACCCCAGGAAGCCTGTCTTATTCCGTGGTCTATCCCACACCAGCCCAAGGCTCCGGATGGGCAGCAGCCACAGGCACAGCAGAGCATGGTGCGGGGCTACGTGCAGCTTCCCGGGAAAAGGGTATGGGCAGTCACAATCCCTCGGCAGGAGGCTCGAGCCCATCTTGTGTGGAGGCTGGGAAGAAATATTCCTGCTCCAAACACGCCGGATAACCACTGCGGGCACCTCTTCACTCCCAGGGCATCGCATGGCCTGGCGTTAATGAACACAGAGTCCAATTTTTGCAGGCCTGTTCCTCCCTGCGCTTAGTAGTGGCCCAAACTACTCAGGAGCTCCTCACATCCAACCTGCTGTCCCGTGTGCTGCCCTGGCAGCTGCTGAGGGAAGTCTGTCATTTCCAGCCCAGCCTGTCTCCCACGACACGGGCCAGCCAGCCCCCTTCTGCGCGCAGGTAACAGATTGCTGAGTGAGTTAGGATTTATACCTTCCCTTCTCACTTGCCAGAAGCCTTAAGCCTCTTGCTTTGCTTAGCAGACAGCCCTTTGGCAATTTTTTTCCCGATTTCCTGATGCCTAAGAAATCACCCTTCTAATTTAGAGGCTGCCTCCAGCTCTCTGCGTGGCTCTTCTGTACTCACGAGTGCTGGAGGCCAACTTGCCCCCAGCAGGAGTCACGGCACAGAGCCCTGACCAGACGTGCTCGTGCTGCAGACGGAGCCCGCTGGGCTGAAGCAACAGTCGGCAGGGCCGGGTGGATCTACAAGCAGTGACTGGCAGCAAAGGCAGACGGGATGGGAGCCCCGTGCGTTTGCTGAGGAGCCAGTTAAGATCGAGAGCTGGGCACCCACCCGCAGGGCAGCTGCAGCAGAGCAGCTCCTTGCTTACCCAGGATTCACTCCCACCACCGCCAGCCCTCCATTATCCCGACGGGAAGTGCCAGCTCCCAGGAGGGAGGAGCAGGAGCCAGCCCACAGCACTGCCTTCAGCAGCCTTGCCGCTGCTCTGAGGTGGCCAGCAAATTACTGGTGCCTGTTCTTGGAAAAACTTCGACACTCTGCAAAGAAGCATGGCAAAAGTCTTGAGGTTTTGAGCTTTTAGACTTGCAGAGCTAAAGATCAGGCTTGACAGGTGCCACTTCTTCAGAGCTTCGGCAACCTGGTTCCTGTGAAGCGCTCTGAGCTCGTGATATCTGTAGGGCTGAGGAGGAGGCAGCTAATATTCCTGAGTAGGCAACAGAAGCAGCATCTCTCCCTGCTCTGCAAGTTAATTTTAACCCTCACTATGTTCCTTGATGCAGTTCACAGCTCATGTGCACAAGTCACCACGCGGGAGCAATCCCAAGGCTGTGCCTTGCGCAGGGCAGGAAGGCGCGCCTGGGGACAAGAATTCCTCAGACAGCTGCGGCGAGCGCAGTGCCCTTGTTGCATCCAACCAAAAGCCTAGTCCTGCTCCTTCCAACACAGCCCGTGCCAGGCAGAGCGCCGTTGCCCTGCCCCAACACCCTGCGCCCATGCACATCAGTATTTCACATGGGCAGGGGTGATTTAAGCGGCATTCGGCATTCCTACCTCTGCAGAGCTGGCCAATCGATTACTCTTTTCATATGCAGGCTAGAACTATCACCTGGTCCCAGCTGCAAGAATTCAAGGAATCTGGGCAGGGCTTAAAGGGTGAGAATGGGCTGCTTTGTTTCGCAGCCTAATAAAAGCTACTCAGAAACCTGGAACAAAGCACAAACCGCAAGTTCCTTAGGCCTCAGCCAGGTCCTGCCCGCACTTGCTGCGGCTCCAGATACCATATCGCTGAGAAAATGGGTTCCTGGTTGGCTTTGCCCACTTTGTTGTGGAGTTGCCATGAAAACGGGAGGTCCCATCCTTCACTCTCCCTCACTTGTTCCAGCCTGCCCCTTCCCTCTTAACCCAAGGCTCGCCAGGATCAGCTCCATGCTCTGCCTGAAAGCTCGTTGGGCATGCGCAGGATCCGCCTGCAGTCACGGCTTGCAGGTACCGATGGATGGGGAGAGCGCCCAGCCGGCAAGGAGGGCTGGGAGAGCCAGGCAGGGTCCTGCGAACACCGCGAAACTGCGCCCAAAGCAAAGCCTGCCCCAGCCACGCAGAGGGAGGTGGAGCGCTCCGGATTAGAATATGCAAAAGGTAAATAAATCAGAAGGAAAACAGATTTCTGCCAGGTCTTTGGAATCATCAGGGACCGTGGGACTGACAGTTTGAAGATATTTTCCGTCACCTTCTGACAAAGCATCCAGAACACACTTCACAAACTGCAACTACACAATACATTTATTCACCCCTTTTTGCAAAGCTACTAAATTTCAGCACCCAAACAGCAGATAAGCACTGTATAAACGGAACTCTGGAACATATCACCCCAGTATATGTATGAAAAACATTCTGCCCACTTAGACACTCTGGGAAAGGTAAAGCAAGGTGCAAATAGGTAGGAAGTTAAGCCCTAGCAAACTTCTGAAATGGATAAAATCAAAAGCAAGCATGTTTAGCTAATATTTCCACAATCTTCTGTTAGGTAGGTAGTTGCCCAGATGCACTTCAGTTGTATGACAAATGAACACCACTGCAAAAGCCTGTTCACATGAGAAGTCACAGAAGACTGTGACTTTCACATGACCCATTGCAGAAGATCAGAGAGGAACAGGAACAGAACTCAGTTTTGCCAGTGACCAATTCCTTGATGCAGTGTCAGGCTAACTCTCATACACAGAGGCACAAGTGTCCAAGGGACACCTTCTCCTGTGTCCTGTGCTCCACAGCTCACGAGCAGCTTTGCTATTTGCCTGCAGAGCCCTTTCTTCGGATGCACCCAATTGCATACAAATTCCCACCTCAGCCTGAAGCACCCACGGCAAACTCTCCTGCTCCCAACCAGAACAAGGTTACTCAGACCAGGGTTGCCAGAACAGGAAATGTCAAAATAAGCTCTTCGGAAAAGCAACACCACTGAAATACTCTCCGCAAGAAAAGCTAAAGACAATTATTAAGAACTTACTAACTGCAGACTGTTTCGAAAGCTCTTTCCAGCTCTGTATTCTCATTAATGTGTCAGACCATGAGAGAGGAAACCCATCTAAGCAGAACAGCAGGCTTCAACCCCAAGCGTAAGATATCGCTGAATTCAGCGGCAGATTGGGCTGGAAATGCAGGTTGCCCTTCCCAACTCCTATTCACGAGAGAGGGGAAATGCAAGAGGAGGAGGAGGAATTTGGAATAGGGAAAAACAGACAGAAAACGAAATGCTGAGGCCATTTGAGGTCTTAAATTCAAAGTAAAGTTCGACATGAAGTAGCAGGCTGGTGACCTTGCTCTCCCTGGCTACGTCCGTGTCGGGAACACTCGTTTCAGTCAGCAGAGCTGCTGTGCAGCAGCAGCAGCAGCGTTGGGGCTGTGTGGAGAGCAGGATGTCCATGTGGGCAGTTTTGCAGTGATGTCCCAAAAGCAGACACCTGCAGCTACACAGGACAGGTACAAAAGCTCAGCTCTGAAGCGATCTGCTGCCAGCCCCCACGGTGAATTGCCAGGGCAAGGGGGCTGCCCCTGGACCCGCCGCCCCGACTGCCTCCTGCGGGACCTCAGGCACTTGATCCACGCTAGGGAGGGCGTTAGGCTTGCAGTGCTGTACTTACTGTGAGCGGTTCACTAATTACAGCACTAATGATTGGATTACGCCCGTTAGCAGCTTTAAGGAAACAACCCATTACAGGAGGGGGAGGGAAACACTAGTCAGGTCTAGGATTGAAGCCTCCTTTGGCTCTCAGCGTCCTACCCGGGGCAGCCGTCTGGAGCAGCCGGGTGGCGGCGTTGGCAGGGGCTGCAGTGGTGAGGAGCAGAGTGGCACCTAGTGACGCGCGAAAATCAACAGCGTGGAGTAGGTGCGTTTGCAGGAACAGAAGGGCTCCTGCTCACAGGAGCAGCCCCAGGATACGCTACAGGCAGGTGGCTGCACGCCGAGCTCCCCACGCCGTATCGTGCTTACGATGCCTTGTTACAGCACGCAGCGAGTCGGGACTACAGGCGCTTTGGATAGATTTTAAAAGAACGAAGGCGGGCTGCTAGCGCCAGCTGAACAGCCAGATGCAAATACCCACAGCATGCAGAGCTGGGGGCATTCGTCAGAAATGGCGGCGAGAGACCTCCTTCCACCGGCAACTTGTGCTGCCACCGGAAGGACCACAGTTACCAGGCATTAACCTCTTGGTCCCTCTAGTTACCATTAAAACCACACGCAAGGAATGTGCAACAGAGCATCCCGCACACTTGGCTTTCACACCTCCCTTTGGTTTGGCCGCATCCAAGTGCGGTGCTAGGGGAAAAGCAGCTAGACCTGGGGACTGCTGCAGGAAGCCCTATCCCACTGCAAAGAGCAGGGCTAGCAGCTCTGCGACATATAGCTGGAAGCTGGGGGGCAAGAGGCCCCCCCTTGAAAGGGTTCATCCTGCCCCACAGCACCTTCCACAGCAGAGGAAAGTTGCCTCCTGTTTAGCAGGAGGAGAAATCCCCAGCTCACTACGACCACAACGATGTGGAAATCGCCAGTTCCCCAGAGGAATGCGGGCTGGGGCAGGTCCTCCCTCAGCACACACGATGTCCCCACGGAGGTCCTCCCCTCCAGTCCTCCCCTCATCCCCATCCTGCGCAGCATCGTGCTCCGCTTGCTGCTGCTTCCCTGCTACGGGAGCTGAGCTCTGGCACAAACTGAATTTGGTACCACTGGCTATGGCGTGGGGGGAGGATTTCTGGCAGGGGAAATCCAGTGGAGTTGGGCACCTTGCCCAGACTGAGTTCACACTTGGCTCCCCACAGCTGTAAATGGTCTCAGCCCTGGCCAGAGCTCCCCAACAGCCTAACAAAACCCTCAGGAAACAGTGAGTTTCCACACGTTAGCTGTTTTGAAACCAGCCGAGCACACTCTTCCACTGCCCCCATCACCACGCGCAGCTCGGCCACCCCAAAGCGCCGCTGTCAAAAGGCGCCTGGCAGGCGGGCGCTGTGGGGCCACGAGATCCCACTCTGCGCGAGGCCGGCGCAGACGCTGCCTCTGGATGTGTGACCTGCACACTGCAGCCTGGGAGGCTCTTCCCGCCACCCTATCCTCCACAGTACCCCTCGGAGCCGATACGACGTGTAGAAAGTGCACCTGGAAGCGAACCTAGGTGCTGAACAGCTAGAGCGGCTCTTGGCTGCAATCAGAGTTTTCCTCAGGAAACTGAGTATTTTCCATTGTGATAAGCCCTGGCACAGACATGGTCAAAACAGCTTTAAACAAGTGTCCTTTCTCTGGCACTGCTTACAGAATGGTAACTGTGTGCTTGTTTTTCCTTTGCTGAGCCAAATTTTAACGTTTTGGGGGCGGGGGGAAACACCTCTCTGCGTACACGTAGCTGAAGAGAGGGGCTCGCAGGTAAGCACACTGCGGAGGGACAGAAACGCCGCTGCTATCCAGCCCGGGAGCCCGGCCAGGAAGGGCGACTCCGGGCCGCGCGCCGCTTCCCGTGCTGAAGAGGAGAGAGCTCTGTGGCGACGCGGACACCATAAATGGATCTCAGAGAGGCCTCCGCACACCAGCTCGACTTCCATTTACAGGCGCCACGTACCGCGGCAAGCGGCAGCAGGGACGGGGATCAGTGCCTCGGCGGGACGGCGGCGTCGCCCTCAGCACTGCGAGGGGCAGCACAGGCACTTGCGTGTGCCCAGCATGGCAGCAACCTCAGAGCAGCAACGGATCTGGAAGGAGGCGGCGAAAAGGAAGCTACAGGTAGAGAGGCCTGAGGTCAGCTATGCTGGCAGGGCAAGGCTCAGCACGCAGGTGTCTGACCCAGCCGTTAGCAATAGGATACACATGCCGCCAGCCCAACGGGAAAGAAAACGGCACAAAACCATTGTGGGAAAGAGAAAAAAAAAAAGAAAAAGTAGAGCTTCTGCTTTGCTGCCTAATAGGGAGCTAAGAGGTTAAACTGGCACCAGGCCACACCACAAACATCCTATGGCCAAGTTCTGCTGCAGCGCGGGGGGAACAAGAGCAGGGAAGAGAGCAAGGGAACAGGAAGGCAGCTTTTTGGCTAGTCATATTAATGCTAGTGGTTTTGCTCATTTTAGCATTTTTTCGGTTGTCCCCCAAAAACTTTTCAGTTCTCTGTCTCAGGAGCTTGGGTGATTCATTCTGGAACCTCTAAGCCTGTTTCCTTTGGAGAGGTCCAGTCTGAAATAAAACAGACTTTTCAGCGTACGTGGTGCCAGACAGAAGGTCCCACTGCTGACAAGCCTGATCACTCCACATCAACCTACTGCAATGGATCCCAGCTCTGCATAACATACTTTGGCTCCCAAATCCCAAGGAGAGCAAATCCTATGATTTATGAAGGAAAATACAGGGCTCAATGCCTTTCTCACTAAGATCACATTTTTTCCACCAGCAGCTGCCAAACATGCAGTATTACATGTCCTGTCCTACCCGCCGATGTACACATAGAGCACCTACAACTTTGTGAGGTGAGAGGGGTTTATGTCACTGAACAAAATTTGTAAACGTCTCGCTAAACATGCTTCTTAGGGTACCCTTTGCATGTGCAGTAGTCACACACGGCAAGACATCGGGATTTTCTTCTTAGATAACTGAGAGCAAACCCTGTTCCCTATTCTTTTTCTCAGTTACCATCACCTAGATTACACCAAATGCCTCCAAGATTCCCAGCCATATATCCGGCAGGGCCTTGGGGCCAGCAACACACTCAAGCGAGGCAGGCCCACTCTATCTGTGGTGTTTTAGCAGCTTCCCACAGCTTGGAGGGAGAGAGCTCCAGTCTCTTTTCCACAGCGCCTGCTTTCTGCACCTCGTTGTCAGAAAGAGCAAAGCCATCTCCAAGCAGCCTAACTGCACCCCGGAGAACAGCCCAAGCGCCGGGCACAACAGTGATAATCCGCAGGCAGCTGCGCAAAGCTCCCCGTCCCCCTTGGCAGTGCTGTGTTCGTTGTCACCACCCCTGTCCCCAGCGCTTGTGCCAGCCTTAAGCAGCACAGGCCAAACCCTCATGTGGATCCCAGGGAGGCCACACGCAGGCTCAAAACCTGCTCGGGGAGCAGAACCCAGCTATGCTCAACTTCATAGCAGAACAACACCATGACACCAAAAGGAAATGGGAGCTTTTTTAAGAGACCACTTTCCAGGCAGCTTCTGTGCAAAGATGCTCTCTGGCAGGCTAGCACACCAGACACCCCGAGCTGGCCACACAGCACTCGCTGTGAGTGGCCAGGAAGGAAAACAGCGTCACCACCGTTAGAGCGATGCGCGGTAGAAGTGTCATCGCCAGATCACACGCCCAAGAATTTAAACCGGTTGCCTGAAGCAGTGAGTAAGAAACTCCCTAGCCAGACACATTTCACATCAGCGCGCGGTAGCTGGTTGCCTGCAGGTGTTTCACCCCTCCCCGCAGGAGCAGGAGGATGAACAGTTCAATCCAGTTTGGCAAGCACCCTGTTCTCAAGGGTTTCTCCCTGGGATCTGTTACAGAGGCTTCCCAAAAAACATGCAGTCTCCTCTTTAACCCACGCTTTCCTTCTCCTTGGGTCTTCCCACCTCTTCCCCTTGCTGGGCTTTTCCCAGGATGCTGTAGGGGAGAGTAAGTCATTGCAGAGCCCACATGTCTCATTCATCATCACCAAGAGGTTACAATGAATAAGGATGTTCTTGCTAAAAAAGAAAAAAAAAACCCACAAACGTACATCCTGCCGAAACCGATCACAGAAAGTACAAGGCAGCTCCCACACCCAGGAGCGAATAACTGATCTGCAAAGCCAGACACTTCCAGCAGAGCAACTTTTGATTTAAGTGTTTTGAAGAGCGAGTAAGTGGTGGTAATAACTTATGTTAAACAACAAAAGCTTGATCTGAAAGGCAAGATTAAGTTATCTAGTAACCTATATATACTGCCTGCCTATGTGACTGCAAGCTAGCAGCTCAGCAAGTGGCTCTACAAATTGCACCATTCTGCTCCTGTACTGTCATCATCTAGTGTGAAATAAGGTACAGGATCCCTGTGGGCATGAGGGCATCTTTCCTACAGCACATCCCACTGCACAGACCAAGCAAGGACCACTCCTGGTCACAATCCATTTATAGTTATGCAGTGTCCCTTGCAGGTGAAGCACAAGGACCCAGGACTGCATATTCACCAGTGACGGACTTCAATCTCACGGATGAAACTCTGGTGCAACCGTAAGGAATTTTTACCAAACTACAGAGGTAAGAAATGCAGTACCACACTTTTATGCTGATCCACAGCAGCCATCACAACTATGGCTTTCTGGAAATCTAAATCCCAGTTCCAAAACAGACGTAGTCTGGGAGGGAGGAGGTTCAAATCAAAGGAAAAGGAAGCTGTGACTGCAACCTTAAATTCAGTCATAGCTACCAGACAGATTCATGGCACTTGTCACGAGTTTACCAGCAGCCTTGGAGGTGGGGCATTTCCACAGGGACCTCAGCTACGTAACGGGTAGCTTTTATCATCAACAATCTCACCTCAGAAGACTTCAAAAGAGGGCCTCAGCAAAGCAAAATGCAAACCACGGCACCAAGAGCTGCCAGACCTGCTGGATGCAGACCCAGCATGGGTGTGATGCGTGGCTTGGCAAGCCACAGGACCACCCTTGTCTCCACGGGTATCCTTACACGCAGCACGTGGCACAGAGCAGTGAGAAGCGTTCTAGGAGGCTGCCATTTTTAACAGGAATTCAGCAATTTCCATAAATAACTGCACTTGATAAACATTTCTTTAAGAGAGAAAAGGCACTCCAAAAATGCATGTACTGCCATTGCTTCAGCAGCACCATAAGTCCAAATGGTTCACTTCTCGCAACCAGACACACCACCTACTGCCACATCACCCAGAAATGCCCACCTGGTGAGGTAGAGAAACACCAGAGAAAGGGGAGGCACGTTCATTTTTTTCAGCATAGCCCTTTCATCAATATTTTTAAATAAAAACGTTACTATCATTCCCTACAGAGCTGAGAAGTTGCATCTGGCTTTCCTCTTCATGCTGCAAGTGAACACTGCTTCCTACTTGTACTGTCAAGACAGCAGCCGTCAGTTCCGAGAGCAACTTAAAGTTTCTCCCCCAGCTTTGCAGTCTGCACAAGTCACTTATAGTTCACATACATAAAATACGGCCTCAAGTGACCAGTTCATGAAATGACAGTGACCAGCACGAGAACTCGAGAGCCTGCTGTGCAATGGGCCACGGGCAGCCCCGACCCAAGACGCACCTCAACAGCCCCAGCTTCATGGAAATACTGTTTCTAGGGTCTGCGGGATGCTCAGGAGCTGGTGGCAGGAGGCTGCCGAGTGCCACACAGCTCTCCCAGCCCCTCGCTCCCTACCCCAGCTCCTTCTCTGCGTGACCCAGGGATGGCTCAAACATGGGCACGGGCGTTTCTGGCCAAGAGCTAGCCCAGTGACAATCCCCTGGGCAGTAAATGCCCGTATACAAGCTGGTAACAAGGTCTGCCCTTCTTGTCTGCCCTGCCAGCTACGTTTCAGGTGTGATTTTCTAGCAATGGCTTTCATCAAGTAACACTGAAAGACAGCAGGATCAGTTGTCTTATGTCATGGCTAGCCTTACTTTCTGAGGCATGAATCTGGAGAGAAAAGAGGGGGGAGGAAAAGAAAGGTCCTAAGAAGAAATTACTAGGAGGAGCTCAATAGTCCAAGGCAGGGAGTATTTTAATTCCCAAGAGAGATCCCTTGGCTCCTGTGAAAAGGGCTGTGTAGGCCATTAAATAAAGTTAGATTTATCAGAAATTGTATTTTGCTCCTTAAGATCAGTAATGCTGCCACAAATTCTTTAAAACCTCCTAAAGACTCTTCTGTGAAGCATGAAAAAGCTCTGAGGAAAGCTGTTTCAGGAATCTTTACTTTCTGCTTATATTTTAATCCAGCAGCTCCTTGTCCTAAACTCGGTCTCAGCTATGGCACTTGGTCTGGAAGGGGCAGATGGGAAGAGATGTGGGACCAAAGGCTCTGCTCTGCACGGCCTCAAGGAGACCCAGCTTCACTCTCCACATTGAGGATCCACTCTGCAGCTCCAAGAAGCCCCGAGATCCTATTCCCATCCCCAGCTAGGGAAGGCTGCCGTACCATGGGCTGCACAGGGAGGCAACTCACCGAGCAACCTCTGCCAACGGGGCCGCTGCATCTCCTTCCTGCAGCGGGTCTGAGGAGCCACTCACTGAAACCAGCAGCTCTTCCTGCTTCCCACGCCCGCGCTTAGCTCTGCTGGGCCAGCACAAGGGGAACCGGGCTCAGCTCAGCGGCCCCTTCGAGCAGCTCCGCATGTTCCCCGAGCCCCGGGCGCACGGGGCCGAACACCGCGATGGCCCGGGAGCCGCTGGCCAAGCCGGGCCGCTTCTCGTGCGCCTGTCGGCTCGCGGGGCCGCCGGCCGCGCTGCCTGTGCTCGCAGAGAGGAGCCGAGCAGCAAGGTCTGCACCCCTGCTTGCTGTGAGCGCTACCCGTTTGGCAGGTCGCCCCCCACACGTGCACACGCTCGCACCTCCCTTCTCCAAAACAGCTCTGCTGCTTCCAGGACCTGAGGCAGGTCTCCCCGCGCGTATGCAGCTCCAGGGCTGCTCCTGCAGACGGCAGCTTCCTACCCGCGGTAAGGGCGGCACCCGGCCTGAACAGCAACACTGAAACAGGCACAGCCATTTCTGAGAACGGGTTGTTACTTTCTTGCCCCACACATGAATGGGTCTGTGGACAAGCAGGATACGCCCAGGGTTCACAAGCAGCGGATTTCAGCTCATCTAGCATCATCCCTGTACCCTTCCAATACATTACCTTTCATTCTTACAGAATCTCTTTGCTCTTTTATTTCAAACAGATGGACTTTTAAAAATTCTCTAGGTTTCTCTTAGAAAACCTGAAACATGTGAGCTGACAGTAAGAGACGGAGACTGAAGAGAACCTACACAAATAGCTTCAGCAGACCTGAAACCGTCCTATTCATCCTGGTAGGGTGCTGAACGTTTAACTACAGGCATCGATCATTATCTCTCTTCCCAAATAAGAAAAGAGGAGGTGGGAGGGAAAGGAAACAGCAGAAGTTTACTACAGTTCTTGGACTGTGCTTGGTGGGTGTCACCGCCTCGGCACCCTGCAAAGGGGGCAAGCCCCAAGATGCCCAAGAGCCAGACAGAGGAACATGATGGTCCTTCAGCATTTGCACAGCCTGCCCTGGCCAGGAGGCACACGAGGGGCTCAGCCCGGTGGGCAGAGCCATCCCTCCCAAACCTGGTCTTTCTGTGAGGCAGGCCATGGTAAAACCGTGATCCTGCATCCGCTGCAGAAAAGAACCCACAGGTTTTGGCTGTCCAAAAGCAGGACAAGCAACAAAGTGACACTGCCACCCACAGAGAGGGACACCTAACCACGCGGAGCCTCCTCCTCCGCGAAGGGGAATGGCACCCTGTTCACCCAGGTCGCTAGCAGCAGCCGAGGAGCAAAACGGACAGGCTAAGAAGACACGTTAATTCCTTAAAACTCTCTTAGCTTCTCCCCTCCTCTGGGCATGTAGCCCTGGTTTATAGAGTAGCTCTCTGTCCCCCTCTTGTGATAGGACCAAGACGACGTAAGATCTCCTAGAAGGAGGTAATATTAAGGAGAAAACAAAAAAAGACTCTGACCTTTCAGGGAACATGCCACAGCTTGTGCTCTGGGACTTTTTTTTTTTTTTTTTTTTTTTTAATCCAAAGGCTCAATTCCTGCTTCTGACAACAAGTGGGTGTCCCCACTACATGTAAAATACTCTCCCTCCCAGGAAGAGGTAAGCAGGACAGAGAAGCACTACCCTCCCAGCCTGTGAGCAATACTGCCCATCTTGCTCCAGACCCCACAAGGCTCACGGGGAGTTTTTAGCAGAATCAGCCAAACACAGGTGTGCGAGTGAAGGCAGAGACCAGAACCTGGCAGTTCTGCTGAGCAGGACGAAACCCCTCTCAACAAAGGGCTGGAACGGGGTCTTTTGATACACGCTTGCACCCCGAGATTATGTTTCTCGCTTCCCTCCTTTTCTGAACCACGACACCTCTCTCCATGAAGCACTCGTGCTCACACATGCTGTTTACCCTCCTTCCCAGTACGTCTCTCCAGGTGCGGAAACTGCTGGCAGCAGCTCCAGAGCCAGCACCTCCACTTATCTCCATGGGCTCCAGGGCAAACGCTCCTCAAATGCGACGTTTTGGCCAGCTGCGAGCAGCAGGACCCAAACGCCCTAACCCTGAAGGGGGGAAAAAGGGGGTCTAAAGAGGAAGGAGAGCCTTCTGCTTCATGCTCCCTGCTCTCCAGGCTCCTTACGGGAAGCCTGACAACGGGCTTGCAAACATCATAGGTGCATGCATACATATATATGTGTAATTATATATATAGGTGCATCCACATGTATTTTACATACGTTTAGACACACACAGAGTCCCCAGAGATCCAGGCCGTGCAGAGCCACCAGGCGAAACGTGCGGCGCACCCATCCATATCAACGCTATTTCAACCCCTCCTTCACCACCGCGACTAAAAAAGCGGGGTTTTAATATTTTTTTTTTTTAATTTTTTTTTTTTTTTAAAAAACGTTTTCCTCCCCCGAGGGGCGACACCCGGGAAGCCCCCGTTGCTGCCATCACCGCCTGAAGTTTAAAGGAGGAGGAAAAATAAAAAAAAAAAGGGGGGATGATTGTTACC
>JAYECN010968524.1:0-37356 GCA_035222435.1 Microcambeva ribeirae
CCCTGAGGTGGCGGCGCGGCGGAGGCCGCGTGTTTGTGTCCCCCCTGTGTGCTGCAGCGGTTAAAAGCTAAATAGCACAAAGGAGGGACCCCCGTGAGTGCCGAGGGTCGGTGGGATCAAGGTGGATTTAAAAAAAAAAAACATGGGAAAATGGAGAGGCGGACCGAAGGGGGGGTTAACATGTGAGCCGCTGGCCGTTGTTCATTTGTTTTTACTAGCAGCCTCCTACGGCTCGTCTGCAACTAAACCGTAAATAGGTTCAGGTAAAGGCAAAGCTTGAGTGAATTCTGGAGCCTTTTATGATCTTGACGGCTCTCTGTTGCATGCGCTTTTTCTGCGCGTCTCCAGCAGACAAGAGATCCATGTGCAAACCTAACGCCCAAGCTTGAAAGGCACCAAAATGCGGGCGTGTAACTCGGCGCGCGTGCCTGCCCCTGCTTTGTGCGTGATGCTACCAGCAAGCGCTGCAGCGCTTCAGTTGCAGATGGATTACACAGTGCCTGATATAATACAGAAGAGGGAAGTCAGATTAAAACTCACGAATTCTCTTTGCTTCCATGTATTTTTTTCTCTCCACCCAAAGCATGACATTTTCAGCTTGAGAGAATATGATACATTTTTCTGTCATTGCACATTTTTCTACAGTACTAGTTTTTTATTTAAATGCGTTATTCTTTTCACACTTTATTTTGTTGCATTACTGTTTTTGCTGAAATGCTCCAAACAGCTGTCCAGCGTGCTGGATTTTATTTTAGGGTGTTTGAAAAGTAATAATTTACCTAATCAATTAATAATTTTCCTAAGTAATAATTTACCTAATCAACCTAATTAATTCCTGCAACGGCTACTCGATTGCAAGCATGGTCTTAGATCTGCCCCTGTTGCTTAAACTCCCTGGATGTTGCCACAGCTGCCCTGTTATGGTGGGGAGTGCTGCCCTGTAAACACTTTAATGCTGGTGCTTCTGTCTTCTTCCTTGAAGTATTCTTGAAACAGTGAGATTTAACTTTGTATTTTATTTATGTATTGTTTTGTCTGCCTGAATATAGTTTTATAAAGTAGGAGTTTTTCGCTAAACATAATACACATGCCGTGGGTTTAGTGCAGAAACATCTAGTACAAAGAAGTGCTTGGCTGCCATGCTATTTTTTTTTTTTTTTTTCTGAAGTTCTCTTGGAAAGAGCTTAAGAGTCTGGTAACACACATGCAGTGCAAACGGAGGGCTCGGAACAGGGAGGAAATCACAGCACTGAATTATTTGGTGGTTAAGACATACCCAGAGTGAAGTACACGCTACACAGATGTGTAAATAGAGCAGGGAGGTTTGTGGTGCTCTACTTTTCAGTTTACACCAACATGAAAAAGGGAACAGCAAACAAACCCCTTCTCATCTCAAGCTAAACACAGTAAGGCTGTATGAGGAGAGAGGCAGCATCACATTTGGCAACAAGATTTCTTGAGATAACTTATAACTTAATTGAGATAACTTGCTTTAAAAACATGTCCTTACGTCTCTCAGTTAATAGTGCAGAATGTTGCGTGGGAAGGAATCTTCGCTTTTAGAACAAGATAATCTTCCGGTGCAACACCCAGGGTGATTGACCAGTGTTTTGAAGAAAGAGGGAAAAGCTGTAATCATGTAGTAATTTTATTTATGGGTTGCATGTCATCCAATCAATCCAAGAGTATTTTAAAATAGTTCATTCTAAACAAGCAGCTCTGTAAGCTGGAAAACTGAATATTTCTCCTTTTCTTTGACTTTACACCTCATGGTAGGTCTCTGGTAAATACTAAGATATTGTCATCAAACTTTTTCTTGTAATTAAGGCTTTCAGAACATCTCTGTCTCTCTCATTTGTGGGTTAAAGGGAAGAGGCCAAACATCTGAGCTTTTCCATGAAGATTGATTCATGTTTCATCTAGAAGTAATCCAAAGCAGAATCTGTTTTAATGAGCACAGTATGGAAGATAGGATAATGATAAAAAAGTATTTTTTTTTTAATAAAAATAGAACAAATCCCCCTGCTCTGATCTCTCACTTTCCTATATTGGATCTCAAAAAAGCTTTAAATGCATCCTCTTCATGTTCAATCTCTTGCTATTGTGGAACAAATTAATGCGCCGCTAAATTTTAATAATGAAAATTCATTTTGTCGCCTGCCCAGGTAATAAGCCTAGAGTAGTGTCATTCCCTGGACATGGATAGCACGTAACAAACTGATTTAAATAGTAAAATAATAGGAGGAAAAAAAAAAAAAAAAAGTCTTTGCAAGATTTCTGAAGCAGTGGAATGACCTATATTTAACAAGTAGTGAGCAACTTTTATCCTTTTATCAGAAGAATCAAATTCATGAAATTCTAGTTTAAAAATAGTGTTTGTGACCCTTCATCAAGCGGCTATAGGTGCTCAGGATGTGAGTGGCAACTCCTGGGACTGGCAGGGCTGCGAAATGTAGTTTCTTCCCAAAGGAAACTCAGAAGAGCCCTGCGCCTCGCTGTGTGCTCCAGAGACACCGCCTTGCTTGGGAATTGAGGCTGCCCCTTCCCTGGGGCTGCTCAGGGCTCATTGCTGCTTTTCCTTCTAGAAAGGCTTACGCATTGCTCCTGCCTGAGCTGTTTTTTATTTATTTATTTATTTTATTTTATTTTATTTTTTTTCCCTCTGGGCATTTATGAAGAAAATAGCTCTAGTGAGATATCTTCATTCTGTTAAAAAGTTGGATGTGACATTGGCTTAATGTTAGTAGAGTCTCTAAATTACCAGCTGAAAATTCTAAAAGTAGCCTCAGATTTGGGGTGCCCAGTCTGAGTTCTGATTTGCACAATGGTTTAGTGGAGTTGTCCATATTTAGCAGGTTGGTGTATCTCAGATACAGCAAACCATTGCTGCCTTGTCTCACAAAAGGAAAAAAAAATGTGTTCATAGAGGTCTATTCTGTCTCTTGCTGTGTTAAGTCTGTAGACTCTCAAACAAATTATTTTAAAGTCTAAATCAAGCTTTTCTAGTGTTTCAGTGGTGCAAAGCTATTTCCAGTGTCAAAGCTCAAGTATGTGTATGCTAAGGTTGTAAACCTAAATTATCAGGCAAGCACGGCATAGAAATGTTGCCTAAGAGGAAAGCTCAGCCTTGTGTTTCCTTACCAGGGAGTGCCCCTGAGGGGGTGTTCCTTGGGAACTTGTTGATCTGGTAACGATATATGGCACCTGCTGCTGTGGACAGCTTACGTCAAACTAACAGGCTGGTCAGAAAATACTAGTTCTGAAGGCAATACTACTTCAGAGGCAATGCTTAGATTTAAAATCTTTTATGTCAGTAGCCGCTTGGCATAAAAATAGGCCTGTTCTGGGCATCTCAATGAAGATGTGCAGACCTCAATACTCTGCGTCTTCCCTAAGCTCTTGCCTTGAGAGTCGACAGGGACAGATCAGCTCCAAGGTACCTTGGGAGATGGCAATTACAGAAGCTACTGCTTCTTCTACACCCCTCAGGATTTAATAGAGAACATCAGTCTGCCACACCAGTGCCATTGCATAATTAAATACAGAAGATAAAGCTATAAACAGGCAACAGTATTTGCAAATATCTGCAGTATCTGAAATATCGTTGAGAGGATGATTTTATTTTGAGATGGTGCCAATTCATTTCAGTGCACAAAAGGCAGCAAAGAGGATGTTCTGAGATTGAATTATTAAGTATGAGACTCTTACTAAATTATCATTACAAAGGGCACGCATGGTAGTGGATCAAAGAGCTGTGGAGAGCAGCAATATTGCTGCAGATGAGTAATGCCTTCTAATCTCCCCTGGTTACACGGCTGAGACGTTCAGGAACACTCTCAGGAATGTAGTGCGTGCCTGTTGATAGTTGTCATTGCTGTGTAATCCCAGGAAAACTTTCAGGTTGGTAAAAGGAAGTGTAATAAAGATACACCATGCTATGTCTTTACCAACTGCTTCCCTTTAAGGTTGTTAAATGAAAGAAATGGCTTACCCAAAATGTAGATGGGGGACTCTCTCTTTTTTTACATGATTTGCTGCTGTTGCACTAAAGAAGACAGTGAAGGCGAGAGGAGGATTCTCCCTGTGCCTGGGGAGATGCCCAGGTCTAGCCTAGGCTCCCTGTGGAAGGAGCCCCGCGACATCAGGACGAGCAGAGTCACATCAGCGCTGCTGGGGCCAGGCCAGCCCAGCACTGCACCAGCAAACGCTCCTGATTCCTGCCTTCTCCTGCGCCCGTTCCCGTGCGCCCCTTCAGTACAGGCCGGGAGAATCCCCCAGGAGCCTGAATTAGCTGGAAGGGCAGCTTCCGGAAACATCTCCTCTCACACCACCTCCAGAGAGAGCAAACTGAAAGAAAAGGAGACTCCCGGCACATCTGCTGCTAACAATTCACGTGTTCATTCCCAGCATTAAAAAAGAAGGCTCTGAAGAGCACCGTTCACCGTTACTGTCCTCTTAGGTCCAAAAAGAGTTTTGTATGCTCCACTAGCTCACCTTCTAGCATGGAATTACCACCCCGATTTTAAAGTTCTGATCTGTCTGTGACTCACTCTAGCTCCCTGGAAAAATAGGATTTTGGCAGAAACCACTTTGAAACTGCTTGTGATCAGAGGTCCCTGAGAGAAGGGCCCGAGATGTGTTACTCGTTGGTACGAAGGGTCTGAAAGCACACTCACAAAAAGATAATCACTTCTGCAAGCCTTTCCTGAATGGTGAGGGGAGGAATCAGCTAAAAAGATTTTCCATGTGAGAAAGAAGGATAAAAAATCGAGAGAAAAGAAAAGGGGATAAAAAAGAGCAAACAGGGACAGTAGGGTTGGGAAGTAACATACAGGAGAGACATCTTAATGTCTTATTGCAGGCATATTTTATTGTATTTAGATGCCTATTTTGTTTTATCTGGACAGTGAGGAGTTTGACATATAAATGTCCCTGCAATCAGCTGTGACATAAACTGTATCTACAGCCATATTCTTGACACAAAATTGGAAAATGGGTTGATGTCCTTTCAGAAAGCAATGCCTTATCTTCACATTTCTAGACTGAATATAGAAGGTTTCAGGTTTTAGAATAATGCTTAAATCTTTGTCAGCATATGTTTACAATTATTGGTAGTGACATTTTAAAAATAAAACATCATAGTGATATTAAACCTTTGAAATAGCCATGTAGCTGCAAACAGATAAAACAATATTCAAAAAAGATGGCAGTTTGGGAAGATTTGCTGCTGTATTACCAATCAGCAGGTGGTGCTTTTGAGTCACAGAATTTAAGTTTTCAAGTTGCCAAAGGCAACAACATGCAATTCTCTAATAGTTTGAAAGCAGCTTTATGACATTCTTCAGGATTTTTCAGTTGTAGCTGCAGGCACAGTAGTAATACTTTTGCCAAATACTGTCTTCTGAGCTACTGAGATTGTTGCTGTCTGCCCTAGCCACTCGATCCAGATAGACAGAGCTTCTGCAGGTTGGCAGGTGGGGAGGCTTTCTGTTTGGGGTAGTGATTGCTGCGTGCCCAAGCACTGCGAGAATCGGTTGCATAGGCCAGGGCTGCTCCAGCAAGGATTGCTCGGAGCTTCTGCCAAAACCATCGTTTTTTGGCTCTGCAGATAGAGCACCGATTCATTTCACCAGGTCAGACCAACAGCAGTCTAAAGAGCAAACCTAACTGCCATAACCAAGAAAATAAAAAGTGATTGCAGTCTGTTTTTTAGCTAACTAGATAAATATTACTGTAATTTTGCAGCCACAGAAGCTGGAGAAAAGACAGGATATTCCTCCTGACAAGAAACAGAAACTTCCCGAGCTCATGGGAACTTTCCTTCCCCTGAAGACAAGGCCACCAAAAGAGGCTATATTTCACAATTTGAATTTTGTATTTGCTTTCTATTCTTCTCGCTGACCTCATTCTCTCACAGTCCTCAAACCAAAAGTCTCTACTCATCGCAAATCCTTTCTTTTCACATCCTTCATTCCTAGCTCTTTAGGTCCATATGTTGTTCACATCAGAACAATAGTATTGTCCTTGTCAGTCATGAGAGTGTTGCCTGACATTCCTTCTGAAGAAAAACTACAGATAACTACTACTTTTATGGACCTAGAATCACTCCTTGTTTTACTAATTTAATTATTTCTTATTGTATTTTTAACCTTTAATTGATTTTTGCCCAATTCTAAAGGCCTTGCAGTATTTTTTCTTATCCATTAGTTCAGCAAAAGGCCCTGAGACACAGATGTGAATCTCTGTTCAGCATTTTCAGTTTCCTTTGTTGTTGCTTTCCCTTTATTTGCATATGCCACACAAACACACGGCACCATGAAAATATGACATTTGTTTCACAGGGAGATGGAAAAAGGAAAGAAACATTCTTCACCAGAGCCCTTCTGTCTGGGTTTTTATAAGGGCATCGTGTCACTGCGATATTAGAGAGCTTTTCAGGATTACCTAAATGCCTTCACCGTTCCTTTAAATATAGTGAACTAAATGCAGGGGGGGCCTTGGCAGCAAAATATGATGGTGACTGATTTAATGTATATGATTTAATATGTAATCTCGTGTTTGCTATGAATCATTAGTACCTAAAATAGTGTCAGAAACATAGGAGTTGTGGACCTACGTGAACCTGCATATTATTCCTTGGGGAAATGTATTACCACAGTGGCATTTGTGAAAAATTACTAAAACTATACTAAACAGCTTGCGTAGTCTTTCGTCATAAGATGGATATTCGAGTCCCTTAATCATCTTCATGGCCCTACGCTGGACCCCCTCTAGCAGCTCCACATCCCTCTTGCACTGGGGAGCCCAGGACTGCACCCAGTACTCCAGGTGTGGCCTCACCAGAGCTGAGCAGAGGGGCAGGATCCCCTCCCTCGCCCTGCTGGCAACACTTCTCCTCATCCAGGCCGGGATCCCCTTGGACTTCTTGGCCACGAGGGCACATTGCTGCCTCATGGGTAACTTGTTGTCAACCAGGACTCCCAAATCCCCCTCCACGGAGCTGCTTTCCAGCAGGTCAACCCCCAATCTGTACTGGTACCTGGGGTTATTCTTCCTCAGGTGCAGGACCCTGCACTTGTCCTTGTTGAACCTCACGAGGTTCCTCTCTGCCCAACTCTCCAACCTGCCTGGGTCCCTCTGAATGGCAGCACAGCCCTCTGGAGTGTCGGCCACTCCACCCAGTTTTGCATTTTCGGCAAACTTGCACTCTGTGCCCTCATCCAAGTCATTGATGAACAAGTTGAACAGTACCAGGCCCTTGCGGGACACCACTGGCCACAGGCCTCCAACTGTAGCCTCAGCACCGTTTATAATCACCCTCTGAGCTTGGCCATCCAGCCAGTTCTCAATTCACCTCACTGTCCACTTGTCCAGTCCAAACTTCCTGAGGTTCCCTACGAGGATATTATGGGAGACTGTCGAAAGCCTTGTTGAAGTCAAGGTAGACAACATCCACGGCCTTCCTATCATCCATCCAGCTAGTTATCCCATCGTAGAAAGCTATCAGCTTCGTGAAACACGATTTCCCCTTCATGAATCCCTGCTGACGACTCCTAATCACATTCTTTTCCTTGACATGCGTAGAGATGGTCGTTAGGATGAGCTGTTCCATCACCTTTCCAGGCATGGATGTGAGACTGACCAGCCTGTAGTTTCCTGGGTCCTCTATCTTTCCCCTTTTGAAGACTGGAGTGACGTTTGCTTTCTTCCAGTCCTCCAGCACCTCCCCTGCTCTCCATGACCTCTCGAACATGAGGGAGAGCGGCTGAGCAATAACCTCCGCCAGTTCCCTCAGCACTCTTGAGTGCATGCCATCTGGGCCCATAGACTTATGGATGTCCAGTTTGCCTAAATAATCCCTAACCCAGTCCTCCTTGACCAGCGGGAAGTCCTTCTCTCTCCTGGTTCTCTCTCTTATGTACGGACTCTGTAGTTCATGGGGACTAGCCTTAGCAGTGAAGACAGATGCAAAGAGGGCATTTAGTAACTGCCTTCTCTGCATCCTCCATCACCAAGGCACCCTCCCCATTCAGCAGTGGACCCACATTTTCCCTAGTCTTCCTCTTGCTGCTGATGTATTTGTAGAAGCCCTTCCTGTTGTCCCTGACATCTCTCGCTAACTCTAATTCCGAGCGGGCCTTGACCTTCCTTGTTGCATCCCCGCATTCTCTGAAAATGTTCCTATATTCTTCCCATGTGGTCTGGCCCCTCTTCCCCATTATGTACGTGCTCTTTTCCTCGTTAAGTTTACTCAACAGCTCTTTGCCCATCCACGCAGGTCTCCTGCCCACCTTGCTCAACTTCTTTCTTGTAGGAATGCACCGATGCTGAGCTCGGAGAAAGTGGTGTTTGACTATTAGCCACCTCTCCTGAACCCCCTTTCCTTCCAGGACCCTTGCCCAGAGGATTCCTCCAAGGAGCTCCCTGAATAGGTCAAAGTTGACTCTCTTAAAGTCCAGGGTTGCAATCCTACTTCTTGCCCAGCTTCCTCCTCGCAGGACCATGAATTCCAACATCTCATGGTCACTGCAGCCAATACTGCCTCCAACCCTCACATTTCTTACTAGGCCATCTCTGTTTGCTAGTATCAGGTCTAGCAGTGCCCCTCCCCTTGTTGGCTCATCAACCACCTGCATAAAGAAGTTATCTGCAAGGTTCTGCAGGAACCTCCTGGACTGTTCCTAGCTGTGGGTTTAGCCCAGCAGACATCAGAGTGGTTGAAGTCACCCATAAGGATCAGGGCCTGGCATTGCGAGGCTTCTTGCAGCTGCAAGAAGCAGCAATATTATTGTGTTATTTTGGGAATAGTGTGCATTGGGTTTTATTTTTTAGTTCTGATTGCATATAGTGAATAATTTATGCCAGAATGCATAATATTTGATCTACTTATCTCATTACAACTTGTATTGTTGCTGAAGAGACTGTTTAACATGTTCCAAGTTGGATCTATTCAGCAAGTGATCTGATGTGACAGCTCAAGGATCATCATATATTAGCAATGTATTTCAAAATAGCTCTTACTACAATTTTCAGTAGTTATTTCAGCCAGCTAAAACTATTACTATGAACTAGTTCACAAGTACTGCACATTAGTACGTAGTAAAATCACAGAAACCATGATACCTGTATTTTGTAAAATAAGTCATATGAAAAAAATGATAAAATGTTTATATTTAGTGTTCATAGCTTTATTAGCTATAAAAAGCTATATACTTACAGTTTTGCAAAAACAGACTGAAATCCCAAATGTCCATTTTAATGCTTTTAGTATAACAGAAACTATCATTCAAACTTTATGAACCTGAATGAGTTTTGTACTATTTCCAGAATTAAACAGAACACTCAGGAGAAGATGCATAATACACAATGGCGGTGAGGGGAGAAGTGAGCTGAGAAGTAACATTATCTAGTATGTTTTCTTGTTTCCAAATTAATCAAAGCTTTTCTCAGCTGCACTCAGGGCTGCTTCAGAATTTCAAAGTCAAATTATTTGACAAGTTATTTAATAAATTATTCAGGCATCTGGCTGTACAATGTACAAAAATTAAAAATGAAAAAATAAGTATTCTGTAAAATATATAGGGATATATCTAAGGAAAGCCATTATACCTTCAATATGATGCCATGAAATTATGTCTTATATGTACATTTAAGAAGCTGGATTCAAGAGAAATACAACATTTCTCATTAAAAAATCACAGTGGTTGCACACACATTGCAGAATTTTTTCTTGAGGCAATAGTTCACTAAAGGACCATACAGAAATTATTCTAGAAAAACAAAAACATTACCGTCCTTGCCTTAATCATGAACATTTGGGAATTTAAATATAATACAGTCTCTCTTCATAATTACAATACTTCATCCACCAGCAGGTATGTGTTTGACAGGACACTTTATGCGAAAGAGGGTTGCTAACGTGAGTGTGAGAGTATCAAATGCTTCAAAGACTGGTAGCCAAATAAAATTCATATGGGTTCATGTGCTCTTTAGGAGGTGTATTTTAAAAGGAACTTTGAAATAACTGATAAGGCCTTAAAAAGCCACAAATACCCAGTGTGTGCCAGCACTGAAATGATGAACTATTCAATAACATGACATTCCAAAATACTTCAAGTTATGCAGCCCACACACAGCTTGACCTGCTGTGGCTTTTTGGTGCTCCCCTTTGCAGACATGTGCATGAGGCAAGCAGGATCCATCCAGATGCTCATCTGGAAACCCTGTGCAGTAATGTGGCAGCTTTTTTCAGGAAAGATCCTTTTTTTTTGTTTGTTTTGGTTGATCCTTTTTTTCAGGGGAGAACTCCCCATCTGCCTGGCACATCTTACAGAACTGAACCTGGACTCAGAGCTGTTTGTATCAGTAAGTTTACTGGCCAATAAAAAGACAAAGACTTAAAATTCACTTGTTAAGTTAATTAGCTAAGGAAGATAAAATTGCAGGTAGTTACCCTAATTCTCATTATTCTTTTTTTTTTTTTTTCAGAAGAAATGAGAACCCCCTATTCCAGAATAGAATGAATGCTTAGTGCTTACTGTAGAGAACTTAAGTCCAAGTCCCTGATTTGAATTTCTAACACATTATTTTAGTCAAACTTCTTTTACTTCTTTTTTTTTTTTTTTTTTTTTTTTTCCCCCAGAAAATCTTGGCCTATCCTCAGTCACCCTTCAGGGAATACTAAATGGAAAATAAATATTTTCAGGCTTCTTCAGGTTTGGTGTTCTAATCCTTTCTTGAGGGGTCTAAGTTTTTAATTTGTTCTGAAGGATAGACCCAATCCCTGGACTTTGTCCACTCCTTTTTTCCTCCCTGTTTGGTTTTAAAAGAAAGCAAAGGCAGCATAAAGTAGAACTTTCACTACCTGTCCATATTCTCCATATTCCAAGGAGGCCTCCCGGAGCTCTCCCCCTAACTGTGACAGTCTTGAGGACTCCTCCATTGGCCTTGTGAGCACACCCTCAGGGCACGGGAGCTTTGAGCATCGCATCTGGTGTGCTGAGGTGTCCAGGAGAAGGTGCTCATCTCTTCAGGGGCTGATTCTCTAATGCTGAGCCCTGCTTCCCGCCTCTCTCGCACAGCTTTGGAGTTACCAAAGGTAACTCCACAGGTTTGGAGGGACCTACCTGTTCTTCCCTGTCCCTGCTGAGTCAGCCCTGAATCCAACCCAAAGGAAACTGGTCTCTCTCCTTGCATTGTAGCTCCTAGAGTGACCCAAAGATAACTGGTTGCTCTGCCCTCATTCTGCATCTATTTTTAAATTATTGTCATACGGTCTAGAAAATCACTAGGTACGTTATGCTGAAATTCAGTGAGAAATGGTTAGCTTTCGACTTGGCATAAGCAATCCTAAGTATATCCACATTCAGCTGACAATTTGGCTGCCGGCCGTCCTCAGTTCAGTGTTTCTCCTGTAACTATGGGTCAGAGACCCTTCTTGCCATTACAATCAGGTTCTACATTCCTATTACAGTTTCTTATATCAGATCTCAATTGCTTTCTACATTTCTCCTTAAATTCTTGCTCTCTTGACTCACACTTTAACCTTGAGGAGCATAAGAAATGCCCAAATGTATCAGACCAATATTGCATCGAGCTTAGTATTTTGTTTCCAGTAGTGTCACTAGATGTTATTGAGAGCCTGGCCATTTTCTGCAAATCGTTCTCCCTCAGAGTTTCTCCCCTTTTGACCCTTTTCCCATCACACTATAAACATGCTTCAGTCCCTTCAATTGTCTAAAGAAAAAAGGCATTCAGATTTCCTCTCCAAGAACTCTTTTTTTTTTTTTTTTCTCCATTTGATTCCATTTCTAAGTGCCTAAAACATCGAATCGTGTGCCACTTTTTATGATGGCTTCCAGAATCCTCTACTCTTGGTAGTGCACATCTCATATTTAAATTATTTCTGTCAAGAAACCTCTCCACTGAAAGCAAATTTACCTACTATAGTTGTACAGTGACACATTTCAGAACTATATTTTGGGGTAAAATTTTAACTTCAGACATCTTCCGTTTCAGTATTTATACCACTGGTATAGACACCACTCCTTGCAGTCATTGCAGAAAAATAAGCATTTTTAGACACTTACTTGTTTCAGATGACTATGGGTGATTAGCTCAGACTCAGTTGTTTTCCTGCAATTACTCCTTGTTATCTTATTTTCATCTCCAAAACTATCTATCCATCTTGTGAGATCAAGACTATTAACTTTGATATCACCTTCAACTCATATTTCTTGTTTGAGTCTTCACATTTAGCCTATGTCTGTATCTTGACCATTCTTATTTTTATATGTAAGAAAAGAATTATCCTTATTTAATTCTTTCTCAGCATGAAAACCTTTTTTCCTCTCTCAAATGCAAACATTTTCAAGACAGTTGTGCCAAATTCATTAACTAGTCTTATCACTTCAGTGATATCAATTACCTCTTTTTATTTCTCTGCTGAATTCCCCTTCTCCATCCATTCAAATGCAGGTGAAGGCTGATGGTCCTTCATAAGTATATCCACAGTCCTATCTTTCATCATTCAGTATGAAGGAATCACCTTGTACTTCCTGCATACCTATAACAACTTTCTTCTTTTTGTCCTCAAAAAAATGTCAGTTAACTAATCTCTGAGAACAGACATAGAATATTCCTCAAATCCCTGCTTTTCAGTATGATATTTGGAAAAAGGAAAATGTGCTGAGACCATTTTTCGTCTTGCTAATATTCTTTCACTGCTTCCTTCTAATTTATTATGTAAAAGACCTCCTGCTCTAGGTGACCTCTAGGCTCTAGATGATCTCTAAATGTCCCTTGCAACCTTAAGGATTCTATGATTCGATGATTCTATTATGGTAACAGAAATACAAGAATCTATAAATATATAGTTAAAAATATATGTTTTGTTTTGCTACGTTATTCTTGTCTGTATTTTTTATTTAACAAGAGAGATTTATACCAAAAGGCCATTCGAAGACAACAGGAGCCATTAGTGCTCTTCCTCAAAAGATACATCCTTACCTGTGTTTAAGTGGATCAGTAGCACAATAAATTTATATTTCCAAGTCTTACAAAATAAATTCTCTATTGCTATCTAAAAATTATTGTAATTCTGGCAACACATACAAAGTACAGTCGAGATGTATTCCATGTGCCGTGGTACCATACTATGATATGGTATTACTTCAGTACAACTATTACATATTTATATATTCATGATAAGGACTTAATTATATTCTAAAGTAAATGCAGCATTTCTAGTTTCTATGGTTCTGGTCATTTTCAGGACATTAAATTGTTCAAATATTTTGACAGAAATATGAAATATAAGCTCTTCCCCTCATCTCCAGTAATTCTGATGTAATTTTGAAAACTAAAGCAAAAGGTAAAATAGGTTGCTTGATCAATATAGTAAAATCAGTGGAAAGCAGTCCAGAAAGGGAAAGCACTACTATAGGGTAAAGAAACTTGTTTATATAATCTGCATTTCTTTCCTATGACCAGAAGGGTACAGTAAAGAGTGTTAAATTATCACTAGGCAAAAATCATGGGAACATTCAAAACTATTATACATTAACAGGGATCTGGGGTATTTGTATAGGGAATATACAAGCAACCTAGAATTAAAAATCTCTCCTGCTGTTGCTGCATCGAAGCAGCTAATCATTTCTTCAGAAAGTAAACAAAACAAAACAAAACTATATATATATATAATATATATATATCTCCTATTTAGAGTAGCATAGATACACATTTTCCAAAAAATACTTTTCTTGGAAAACTTAGTACAATACCACTATAAATAATTATCCCATTGTTTTACATAAAACTAAATAATAATGATGATAAGCACATGCAAGCATCCTGTTGTCTAGTGGACATATATATTCCACTAGAATAAACAATCACCTTAGGAAAAAAAAAGATAAAAGGACATGCTACGACCTGTTAGAAGGCTTCTGGAACTTAACTGCTTGCAGCTTATCAGAACTAAATTCAACCAAAGTTAAAAAAAAAAAAAAAAAATGTGCAAAACAAGTGTACACTGGGAAGAAAGCCCCTGCTCAGAATTGGTCCCACAGCTGAACATTAATACAGCCTATTTTTTTTACTGTTGAAATGGAATCAAAAAGGTCTTTTCCACAGCTGGCACCCAACAGAGTAATTTTCCATTCTCCAATACAAGGTTATTTCAGTTGGACTTTATTCGTGATATTCTCTAGAGCTCTCTAGAGGTCATCTCCTGCCTGTTCACCAGAACTTTCAGAGTTTCTTTCCACTGATGAAAGCGCATGGGGTCCTCATTTTGTAAAAGCACAGAATTACAAAAACCTCCATTTATCCTTAACGCTGTGTGGAGTGCTCCTCTCAAGCGCCATCTCAGGCATTAGTGAGAGGAGTGCTGTGTCTGGCTTTCCTGAAAACACAGCAGCCTCAGTAGCACAGAGATGCTACCTGGAAGGGATCCCAGGATGTGTCCTCGTCCCACCAACTGCAAGCGCAAGACGGTCAACAGCGCTGTGAGCAAGTCACAGGCTGCTGCTGTCACAGAGCTGTGTGAGTCCACAACACGCACATCAGGCACAGACGTGCTTCACAGAGACAGAGTAGACAAAGAAATTTCACTGAGAGACAGATATCAGTCTTGGAAGACATCATGAAGAATGCTTCTGTTTTCTTACTTATGAGTTAAGAAACTATCAGATAAGACCTGAGCGGGAAGGCAAACTTCATCAGTCTGGATATCCACATTATGTAGGAAATATTGCTAATGATTCAATTGATATTTTCCCTCTCTCCATTTATTTTGCCTCTTATATAACTTGTAAATCTGTCTCTGTGATGGAGGATGGAAGCAGAAGTAGTATTGAATTTAACGTACAAGTCTCTGTTTTGAGAAAAAAAATGAATAAAATTGATAGTTGACTGCACATTTTCTTTGTAAACCTTTGCAGATTTTCTTGCAGTTTGAGATCTTTTAGTAAAACTGCAAGGTTATTTCCTAATCCACATTATCATCTATCTTCAGAGCTCACCTTTTACTTCTAGCTCCTAGTTTAGATCTTAAGCAGAATACATACTTCCATTTTTTTAGCATGCATTTAATATTCAGCTCTGTCCCTCAAGCTGTATTACATACCAGCTTTTGAAAACTAGATTTGGAAAGTATGTGAAAGAATGTTCATGAAAATCCTTCAAGGCAAATTATTCATTACTAGGAAAACAACAAGAAAAATCTGGACAGTAATACTCCATTACATGAGTGTGTGGATTCATACACAAAATTAAGTTTGCAGTCTTTGATAACTCCGTTTCCAGAAACATTGACCAACTGCAGTAGTGTATATCCAAGACAAAGTATGAATGAAAAGGTTTTCTCTATAAGAACATAAGTATATAAATATAATTATATCAATTGCACCTTTCTCTATGTCTAGATAGACTAATGTGGCTGGACTAGGAAGAGATGATGAAATGCTCTCAGCAATGCTTATATGTAAATTTCATAAAACAAAGGAACACATACAATAGGTATTCACATTTTTTATCCTAGGGCCCAACTGTTAATACTTATAAGCAGTTAAACTAATAAAAGTCATTCTATAAAAATGTGTAATACTATTGCAAAGAAATTCACCTTCAAAGTTCTGATTTCTTCTAGTGACACATCGTGGTTCATGAGAAGCGAAATACGAACAATGTATATATTAGTTGATTTACATACTTATCAATTTTCATTTTTACTTATATAAAATACACCAATAAACTATAGTGATATTGAATTATTAGCTTTCTGATTTACTGTAATAATGGCTTTTGATAAGACACATACTCTTCAGTGCTGTTGATTCTTTGACTCAGTTTGTCTATTCTTTCTATGAATAATTACAAGCTAGAATAATATGTATACATTATATAACTGTACTCTATATGAAATACAGTATACTATGTCAACTTCTTTCAATAATGAAGAGTTTTTGAGTTCCATAAAAAGTACTTTCCTTAGTTACTTTAATGACTTTTTTCCATTTTAGCAGCTCAGATTTTTTTTTTTTTTTTTTTTTTCCTAACACAGTACCTTCTTATCTACCTTTTGTTTGAAAATCAAACCAGGAACTGGAAGAAAAACTGTCAGTTCTTTCAGATGCAGCATCTGATCTACTTCAAAAAATGGGGTCGTGTAGAGAAAAAAACCATTTAGATGTGAAGTATATACTTTTAATGTTATTTTCCACTGCCAGTTGTTTTGTTTGTTTGTTTGTTCTTTGAAGTACAACTATTGAATAAACATATGCCTACAGTATTTCTACTCTGCTCTCCCAAAGGAAGCACAAGTTCCAAAACTCATTAATCGTGGAGAGACTGTGCTCTACATTGTGACATTGGACATACTGGCCCTTAATCTGCTGAAAGTACTGCAGAGGCATTTAACTCTGTCTGAGATCTAGAAAGGAAAGCCATACATTATTCAGAGATGGCTGGAACTCAGGGGTCAAGAAGACAGATTGCATGAAAGTAGTGCAAAATTAAAAGATTCTTAGGTTCTGTCACAGATGCAATAACTTCAGAGAAGATGAAAAGTGTGGAATAACAGTAAAAGATATTGAAGACCTCTATATTTTGAATGAAAATACTGTAGCACTAGTTTCCTTGTACTAAATTATTAGTGAGCTATCAGATAATAATGATCTTCAGATGCAATTGACCTGAGTCAATTTAAACTCATGACCTGAAGGTGACAGACCATATATCCCACTGTGACTTCTATAAGACAGCAATTTAGCCTTGGCGATTACTTTATTCTAAACAGATAAAAGCATATGCTCGTCTTTGCATGAGGCAACAAGATTCATGTAACAAATGCTAAAAGCTTTGGAAAACAAAACTCTTTTTCAATACCCATTTTTGCTAAGCAGAAAAGTTTAACAAATTCACAAATGAATTCATTTAACAGAATTATCAGATATTTCTTCATTTCAGTTATGAGGAGCACACAGGTTAAGAGGCCTTCATAAAGCCACCAGCTGAATTCCAATCATTTCTTTTGCATGTTCTGTCAGACAGGATCTTATAAATACTTAAAAATTCAAAGCAAATGATTAAAACTAACGTGTAATGAATGAATTAGAGGCATTTTATGAACCATCATTTCAATATACTCTTCTACAAACCCTAAAGAGAAAAGTTTTCTGTTTTTTCATTTCTTTTAACATAAAAGCATTTCCAGCTCAAGTCCTTTTTAGACTTGAAAGAGGGATAACAATCATTTTTTGCAAGTGGGAAGCTACCAGGTTTCCAAAGGAATTGATTGAGCTCTTGGCTTAACTCTGTGTTTGAATGGGATGGGAAATCCTCAGCAATCTCTTATGGAGACAGACAAGGTCTGCAGGCCTGGCTCCCCTCTCCATGAGGCACAGATGTAACTTGACCAGTACTGCAAAAATCCACTGCTTACACGTAGCTATGATCATGCTTTTTCTGCCACTGACTGGTGCTCGCTTCCTGCCACAGCATGAATGGGACACCCCATGAAAATCAGTCTGTGATGCAGATATACACATAACAAGACAAACCATGATGTCTTCTAGCGTTTTCCTGTTCCTCACCCTTTTCATTTTCCCTTGAAAACTGTCATTTTTTTCAATTTATAAAAGGGTAGATGAGAAATTGCTTTCTTTTTGGTGACCATGGAGACAATCCCAACTGGAGATGATGCAAAAGTTTCGTCGTTAAGTTTGACAGAACTTCAGTAAAATCCAGACACTTGTGTATGCCTTTGCTTTCAGCCTTTCTTCTGACAAATCAGTAAACTCTCCCATTAGATCATCATTCTTTCTAAGTTCTACAAATAAAAATCACTGGGCTTTCCAGTCAGTTTTCAAAGCCCGTTCTCACACAATATGTATTGTGGCTTCACCAAAATTCTGAAAATCACCCAACATCCCTCTATGTGTCATCTGTTCTGTCTGTGCTTTATAAGCACTAGGCACTCCTGTGCACAGCAAAAAAATACAAAAGAAAAATATTAACTCTCCACACTGTTGAGACATCTTTTTTTTTCTATGTCTGCATTTAATCCCTTCCCCCAGGTTTAGGAAAGATTTATGAAAGTTTGATATTCTCTCAATTAAAACAGATCCATTATAATAGCACCATAATTGCTTTCCAGAAGTCTTTTCAAAATGGAAGGTGTCTCAAATATTCTTACATTTGAATTTTCATTTAAGTCATTCAGAATACATGGATACAGATGTGAATTATGATAAATTTTCTTTCTAAAATAAACTATCTTTAAATGATAAAGTGATGAAAATTGTTCAGTCAAAACTCAATAGTTTTTAAATAAACAGCACTAAAATTAGTGACTCCCTGAGCCTCAAATTGCAGAAAACTTTTCATGGTGCAAAGTTTCCTACATATTTTTTGTAATTTGTCCCTGAGTTCATTCCACAGTTAACATTTTCCAAAAACTGTGTAGATACTAGCAACAATTTACAAAAGAGTTAGGGGACACTGGCATACAAAGAGAGAACGTGTTCCTTTGGTCATTACTAATGGAAGGTCAGATAAATGCATGTTGGAGTTCATGTTCGCATGAGACTAAAGAATGAGAGATATGTTTCTCCATTTAATGCAGTGGTTCCCTGTTATGCCTTTAAAAAGTTGTATTCTTCCTTTGTTTAAAAACCAACTGTTTCTTGAAAAAAAAAAAAAAAGACATATAATAGTTTATGATTTAAAGAGTTCTAGTTCAGAGCACATCAACAGTACTAAATTCATCAGTGCCTCCCTATCATCATTAAGCAGAAGGATTACAGCAGAAGAAATATTTTCTTTCTGTGGTGTATCTGCAGGCTCGCAGGGAGAGGACTATGACAGGCCTAATTATATTTACAAAGAAGTCAGCAGAAAGTGCATCAGAGGTGAAATTTTCATTAAAACAATTACTTGTATCTTCGTATGCTAATTCATATACAGATGCTAAATGGTAGAATGGTGAGTTTTTAAAATATGTATCAACTGTATTTGAGTGCTAATGAGTATTCTGAATACTTGTCATGAGGAGTCATGTACTCAGAAATGTGGTGAATCCCAGTGACAGCAAGAAAGAGGCATATACAGAGAGTCAACCTGCAATTTTATTCAAAGTATGACCTTTCTCTCCATGGTGTATCTGAATCACACATTAACCAAGGTAAGTAGAAATGATCTGATGCCAAATGTCATCAGCAAACTACACAAAGGTCTTTAGTTTGTTAATGCTATACTCAGCACTTGTTCAACATAGGATGATATTACTTACTTTATGTGCCACCTGGAGGGTTTTTTATTTGCATGAAATGTTACATTAAAAAAAAAGAGTATCATTTGAGAAAACTTGCATGTGAGCTTCTAGAAGTAGAAAAGAGAAAAATAATTCTCTCTCATGTTCAAAATTTAAAACTTGAAACACAAATAAAAAACTATTATTTGAAATTTAAATTTTCTTATCATTTTCTTGTTTGTCTTGAACAGTATTTTGTGTGATTTAATATTGCATGGTAACATATATATTTTTATCACATTCAAAGTTCAAGCATAATAGTTGTTTATCACTGACATGACTAGGGCATTACAAACTTCAGGGTCTCTTGCCAGAACAAATAATCTATTCGATCAGGTTGATGATATAAAATCTGTTGCAGGCATTTTCTTTCTCAAAATATAAATGAAATGGTGTTCAAACTTTTTCCATTTTTATGCTTCAAAAGAACATGAGGGACATTTGTAACTATTGCTATAACAAAATGATGCCAGAAACTTTAATTTTTTAAAAAAGCTGAAGACAAATGTATCTATTTTTACATTACCCTTCAGATTAAAACCATGCCTACAAAATACAGAGGAACTCCAAATGTTATGGATAAATTCAAAAAAACATTAAAGAGCCTTCAGCTGTCTTCAGCTGTATATTTGGCGTGCCAATGAGCTCTATCATATTCATTACATATGAGATTAAGTACAGAGAGGCAGGGAAATCAGTTGTTTGTATATAACTTACAATTTTGGCTATTGTCAAAAGCCATATAAAATTATTTTAAAATATGCCATATTTTAAACAAATTTTAAACAAATGATAGATTATTATTGTTCTTATAGAGCCATGTGGGTTCAGATTGTCAAATGTAATAGGCATCTAACACTCAACTCCATTTAAGCAACAGACTCACAGTCAATTTAGACCAAAATGAAAGTTAGGCATCTCAGTATTATCTTTGGGATCTAAGTCATGGTAAACAAAAATGAAACAAACTAAATGAGGTTCACAATGTCAGTCAGAGACCAGTTATTTCAGAGAACTGAAAAAAAGAAGACAGTAGGGATTTTGATAAACAATGATTTTTTTTTTTTTTTTTTTTTTTCTTCTTCACTAAAGCTATTCAATATTAGTGTTCTTTCTTCAGGAACTTCACTGTGAGCACTTCAGCACCAACTCAAGCCAAAACATGTATGCTATCTTTCAGTGATTTATATCTTTGGGAAGAAGCAAACAGGCAAACTTGGGCAGGAACAGACATGTGGGCTCAAGCTATTTAGGCATTTTTGCTATTCTCATCTCTGTTAGCAGGAAAAAGTTTAAGTCTTTTATATATACATACATATATATATATAAAAATGCATATATATATATATGTTTTTTTTACCCCACCAACATCCCCTGTGTTTACCCCTACAAATTATCGTTTGATTTGTGTGCAGTAATTGAAGCCACTGCATAATTTTATCTTGTAACAGACTAAGCCAATGGCATTGATTGAAAAATATACTTTCTCTGAATCCGTTCCACTGAGGTACATGTGTCCTAGATTTCTGCAGAATTGTTAAAGTCGTGCCCTTTAAATATCAGTTTCATCAGCTCTGGCTTAGCAGGCTTTGAAGTGGCCAATTAAATAAAGAAATGATGTAGCACATTATTTGGATTTTTTTCCCAAAACACTGCTATAACTGTGGCACAGCTAAAATATACCTGTCAGATCACTGAAGTGATTCAGTTTTCATCATGTTCTCCACTGCTGGACAGGGGGAATAGCAGCTACTCTACCTGCCACTCCCTAATTTTCTGTGAAATATTTGGGTTATTGACAAATCTGAAAATGGTTAAACTACATATCATAAATAATTGATGAGCTATATTGCAGTTTTTATCTGGGAACAGCTATTATTAAAAGTATCCAAGTGCCTTAATAAATACGCATATGTGTACACTCAAGGAGGTAGGAATGGAGAGAAGAATCATTTTCTTCTCTACTTAAAAACAGCATTCCCTGGAATAAAATGAAGCAATTACTCAAAGTGCACAATATTGCACAACAGTTTAAGACCAGAAGTGAATACCAGAGCTAATTAAAAGTGCAGAGGACACCCCATTAAATGAGGCAGACTGCAACTGCCCACACTGGACTCAGCCCAGAATCCTGGGGCCGACACAAGGGCTCAGGGAGTCTGAAACTTGACTCGAGAGAGAGCACTTAGGCTGAGTGCCCTGAATACAGGCTTTCATGTGAGGGGCTGCCTAGCCCTCAGGTCAGCGACAGCACCAAAAAAGCCTTCCCAAAGAAGGCTGTCACAGAAGCGTCACAGCAAAAAGAGGACCTCTGTTTGCATGGGGCAATGATAAAAAAACAGGTCTCTTTTTTTGACTTTTCCAGACATGCACTTCCTTCCAGTGTATTAACTGACTAAATGATAACTGTGATAATTAGAAGGTGCTTCAGTTAATAAACATTCCAGCTGACTGATAATTTCAATCAAGATACAAAAGGCTGTCACTGACATAACTTTATCTTTTTTCCCAATGGTATCACCAAAATTCAGGAAGCTGTTCTATTGGCACATGAATATAGCCTGGTGTTCCTTGAACACAACTGTAAAAGGAATTAATTTTTTGTTATGACATTTACATCTTATTCACCCTGTGCATAGAAAAATAATGTCTATAAAAAATTCACAGACACACACACAAAAAAAGAAAATAGAAGTTTCTCTTGCGTTTCTCTACTTCCCTCATTCAATTCCCCTTGCTCAGTCCTTTGTGCAAACAATGAATAGTCCAAGCTGGCTGATGCCATGGGCATTTTACAGTAACAAATGCTTTATTTGTTTGTCATACTTCAACTAGCAGGGAAAGTTGCTTTTTCTTTCTCCTTTACAACAAAAATATCCAATGAAGTGCATAGTATTTTATGGGTGGTCTTCATACCATAACATCCCTTCTACTTCCAGGGAAGGAGGTAATATATTGTGCGGCTTTACACACCATTGTTCTGCAGCTTGCATAATCACTGATATCAGTGCAAATGGGATATAAACTCTTCTGAAGTAAAATGGAAATACTTGCACCGAGTTCTGTAACTTCCTTACTAATGAAATTGCTACCAAAAGAGTAAGAAATGGAGATTCACACCTATAATTTAGTAAGGGGAGCTATGTTAATCCTGAGAAAAGTGTTCAACGTATTAAGCTGGAATGAACAAATGTTGAGCCAATACAAATGATTTTTGATCACACACATGTGATTTTTGATGTCTGCTACATGCCTTCTTTTACTGTTGTCCCTTTTCATAATCCGTGTTGACACCTGCGTAAAGATGTGCCTCAAGCATATTCTGTGCCTCTCTTTCCAAACACGTGCCCTTAGTGACCACCCTGTCTTCAAGTGCTCCAAATACAAAATGCATTTACTCTCTGCTCTCTAAAAGCAAGGCATTTGCTTCCACCTGACCTTTGCCTGAAATGAAATGCTATGAAAAGGATGAGGCAAGTAGCATGACACAGTGTAATGCTTGGCAAAAGCAGGAAACTTGGCCTGGCTCTTTTTGCCCTCCATTCATTTTGCTATTTTCATTATTACCTTTTCTCCAATTCACAGGGGAGTTGAGACTAGAGATCTCTAGAGAATGTCTTGTCCAGCCCTCCTGCTCAAGCAGGCCCAAGTCTGGTCAGGTTTTGAATATCTCCTGGATAAGCTGGAGACTCCGCAATCTCTCTGGCAGCTCGTCCCAGTGTTTAACTACCCTCACTGAAACAAAGCCTGGAGTGCTTTCTTGTTTTGGTTTGTTGAAATGGGATTTTCTGTATTTCAGTTTATGTCGTTGCCTCGTGTCCTGTCAATGCGCGGGTACCACCGAGAAGCATCTGGCCTCATCTTCTTGACATCCTCATCAACTATTTATACCCTTTGGCCGGATGGCCCTGAGCCTTCTCTTGTGGAGGCTGAGCAACCCCAGCTCTCAGTTTTTCCTCTTATGAGAGGTGCTCTACTCTCTTAATCATCTTCACAGCCCTTTGCTGGACTCTCTCCAGTATGTCCCTGTACTGGGGAGTCCAAAACTGGCTTTATTTTATAAGAATAGGAAATAAACCTCCTCCAGAGAGCCTCTGGAATTAGCTATAGCTTAATGTGACTGGTCTGAAAACTTCAATAAAATACCTAAAACCATGAGGCTGGAATTCTCTCTCATTGTCAGTTTAAAACTGCCACAAAATTTTATTAAGGAATGTTCTAAATAAACATATAAAAATGTTTTTTATATAACTAAGTGCTTGTAACTAAGTTTCTAGTATTGTGATTCATAATTACTCATTTTACTGTGAACTAATTTTGTAACCTTCATTTGGTTTGTTCTTTAATGGAAAAAAAGTACTCTTGGTAGAATATTGCTGATTCTGTATATATCACCACATATGTAATAACATTTTACAAACTTATGCCCTCCTTTTTTCATGTAAAGAAGTTTATGTAAAATAACAGGATTAAGGATATTCCTTTAAAGGATATATTAAACTGTGTTTTATGAATTTTATTGCAGTATGTTGTTGAAGTAAAAAAATAATTCCAAAGACCAATTAATATTTTGCCTCGGTGAAGTACATTACTTATATGATATCTTAGATCTTATTAACGTGTTTAGAGCTTTCCTTAACTCGTTAATATATAAAATCATAAAAGTACCTACACAGTTTTCAAGTCTAAGCCCCAGTGTTTTGTTTTAAATCTCAAAAGTTTCAATGCTGTCCAAAAAAGAAATAGATATAAAGAGCAATGAAGAAAGTAAAGGGATATAAATGCTTATTACAAAGTAACAATAATGGAACATTAAGAACAAAGTAAATATGGCCTACCTCTTTTGCATCTGGTTTATTAAAAAAACACTGTGCAAATGTCTGTAAAATGGCTAATTAAATGAAATATGAGAACATTTTCTTTCAATTTGTGGATGAATGGAGCATAGAGCTTTCTGGAAAAAACACAAGGTAGCAGGTGCTGCTCTAGTAAACCGCTTTGACCTACATATGGAAACATATTTATCAGAAGATGCAGTGCTGCAGAACTGGAGCAAGCATATAGATTTCATGCCTTTCCTAATGCCATCAGAGGTATGACAAATCATAAGGAAAGTCAGGGCCGCAGAAGGATTTTAGACGCTTTGAGTCATCAGCCTAAGGGAGAGATGCTGCACACGGGATATCCCCAGCATCAGAGCGCTAAGTAGGAAAGATAAAGAAAAAAAAAAAATGTAAAGGAAAAAAATAAGTAAAGACTTTGAGAACTACTAGTAGGCAGTTTTCAGCAAAACATATTGCTAGTCATTATGAAGTTATCATACAGACCCTGCCTGGAAACAGCAAGTCCTCTGTGAAAATGGCAGTAGTTACATCGCTCTGCATAAACAAGGGCATCTATTCTGATGACAGTTCAAGAGAAATGTCGAAGAAGAATCATAACGTCTAACCAAGAATGCCACTATAATTCATGTTCTTCAGCATTTAACAAAATGGATCCATATATTTTCTTGTGACTGTGTAAGCTACAGGGCCCACTATTGTTTTCTCGAAAATCACACGCAATTCTTTTTGGCATTGCTAATTTCATATTTTTTAATTATCTAGTGTTCCACCTTCCCCATAGGGTTAAGAAGGACATAAGTTGTCATCATTCTGATAAATAATCCGTCAGGAAAAATATCTAAAATATTTTTAATATAGCATTAGCATAATGAAAATGCTTTGTAATTCATTGTACTTCTACCTAAAATAACTTCAAAACTCAGTGTGTAATTAATTAAAGAATTTTCAGCTTATGAGCTTAATGATATGAAATACATTGTACAAAAAACAGAATAATAATATCTCTCAAATCCCCTTTTCCAATTGTCAGAATATCTTTCAACCCCCAGACTGCTTCCACTCTTCCCTGAAGCTATCCAAAACTGAAGACAATCTTGACAGTATTCAAACTTCTCATACTCCTACACTCTGGAAATGTACTCTTTGCTCTAGTCGCAGTCTGATCAGAAGATATTCCTGCTGCCCACTTAAACAGTGGAGAACACTCAGAAAATATAAAATGTGCCTTTTATTGCCTTTCATACAAAGTAAGCTCCTTAAGAGCTCACATCAAAAACTATACACAGATGCAGGAGGAGATGACACAGTTTGGAAATCTGGACTCTGCATTTTGGTTTGGAGGCACCTGCAGGCTGCTGGCTATTAATAGCCACAACGAGATCAAAAAGATGCTGCACAGAAACTTTCCAGGCACCATGTGTGTGAAGAGATGAGGAGCATGCAGGAACCTTTGCCTTGAGGTGTTACCTTATCACAAGTTAGGAGCAAGTAATTAATTATCTAGTCTTAGGGAATTTTGCTTTCAAATATTTTCATATAGAAATGAAAAAAATAAAAGATACCACAAAACTTTTCCTTTCTTAATAATATATGGCACTACTCTTGTGGAAAAAGCAGAATTTACACACAGTCTTACAGAATTCAGTACTCTTTTGCCACAAACAAAACATTTGTATTCTTTTCATTGAAGAAATTAAACGACTGACAGTTACTGCAAATCTGTAAGGTAATTTTAAGAGCATATAACAAAATTCATAGTGGCATGTACTTTCAATTTTTGCAGATTGGTTGATCCCACTAAGAAATATACACTCTGTATTGTTCCCGGACATATATATGCAACAGATGAAAATACAAAATAGGGGCTTAGTAGTTAAGCAAAAAAAATGATGGTGTCTAGGTAAAAACTAAAATGTTTGTACAAATGCAATCACCAGAAAGCTACTGAATAATGACCAAAAATCCACCTTTTTATTGTTTGACATCTATCTACAGTGACTACATTTTCTGCTATTGAGAAAACCCCACATGTTTGTATATCATCCAGTCATTATGAAAGACAGTAAATAGATGACAAATAATATTTAAATAAATTAAATAAAGTGCATAGTAGTAAAATCAATATTTCTATCTAAAGAACTTTAAGTGTGATAAAGGCAAAAGACAGGGTTTGCAACCATACACCCTGAAGTCGTTATATATAATAATATGTATATATAACAATATATAATATATATATACTGTTTTTCTGCTTCTAAAAAATCTCAAAGCCGCATTGTCATGTACTCTTTTGTGGATGAGAAATTCCATCCATTGCAGCTAAGCACAGCAAAAGAAAATGAGGAGAGAGATGAACATGAGCACGGCTCTTAATATTACCTTTTATTTTGAAAGCTACCGAGAAGTTGTATTTCTGATGAGACTGCACAGCTAGTTTTATCCTTTCAGTATAGTTTACAGTGTTGCAGTAGAAAGCACTGAGAGACTTACCGTTAAGAGTCTGAAAGGACAAGCAGTGGGAGTTGTTTTAGAAAATACTAATTTTCCGGTCTCAAATGTAGTTTTTGTTCTTCATGACATACGAATTAATCAGCAAAACTAATACAAAAAATTATTAGAAGTTTTGAAAATTAAATTATGACATATTTTTAATTGTTGCTACACTTATTAGTGATGCTGCTTTTATTCAGAACTGATTTAAGGTTTTCATTACATAAATTCCACAATGTTAGTTGCACCAAGTAGCATCTTATGTAGGCATCAGTATTTAATTTTCAGGCATAAGCCTAAGCTCCATTTACTGAGTGTTTAATGAGTTTTAGATGCGTGTTACCAGATGGGAGTATTTCTTATTAGCATTCTCCTCAACATAACCACATTGTAGAACAGGAACACTGTAAATCATTGAGCAGTTTCTATTTCTGTGCTAATACATTCATTCTGTGCAGTTATCTTATATGACAAGATTTTGATAAAGCTTTAAAACCTATATGCCATGTTACTACTAGAGGGGAAGTACACGGCCTGCCTCTCTACAGGGTACTACTATCCTTATAATACACTGCTACAGATGTTAAGAATGAGAGTTAGGGTAAAGTGAAAAGAAAAGGAAACTGGTAACATGGAAAATCTAGTTCCAGTTTTACCATATTCTGTCTCTCTTATATTTGCCTAGCGAGAACTATATGTTGGTCATTTTTGTAGAAAAAAAAGTCCCATAATTTTCTTTCATTTGATGGTGACTGGTCTTTAGACTAGAAATCCTCTTATGGGGGCTTCATTGAAAATTTCTTTATTTTTGCAGATTTAGACACTTTACAGTCTAACAAAACCTTAGATGTTTAGGTTTCTGGATAATTCGCTGCAAGCAATGTCCTATTTATTTTGCTCTCCTGCCCAACTCTGGGTTGGGGACAAGAAGAAAGGAAGGAGGGAGGGAGGGTCAGATGAGCTGCTGATGATTTCTGAGAAAGGCCCTCTTCCCTTCAGAGTGTGTGAGAGGGAACACTGCCACTCAGTAGTTGCAGACCTGGTAAGAGACCCCAATAAACAGTACCATACCATACCATACCATACCATACCATACCATACTATACCATACCATACCATACCATACCATAAAATAGTGAAGGATAATCTAAACAGACATACTGCTTGGTAAACAAGGGAAAGAAAAGACAATTGTGCCCCTCTTATAAAAAGGAAACAGGAACAGGAAAGTTAAAGGTCAGGATGGAAAACCAGAAAACCAGCTGAGAGCAAATGAGTACTTCAGCCATGAGCTGCTATTTATCTGACAAACAAGAACTGAATTATTATTAGTTCCAAATGACGTGGTTTCCACTCACCCTGAATGGACAGCATTTCACTTAACGTAGCCATATAACCAGCACATCATCTTCCCTAATAGAGACCGGAGAGGAATGGACAACACCATAAATGGCCTGGCAAATGTGAATTCAGTGTGAATGGATTCATGTGAATAATAGAACCATTACAGTTGGAAAACACCTTCAAGATCATCAAGTCCAACCACAAACCCATCACCATCATGCCTGCTAAACCATGTCCCTAAGTGCCTCATCTATGTGTGGTCCTTTGCCGTTTTCCACTGAATATGGCAAGAATCTAGATGACTAGCACGGACTAAATGTCTAGAGAAAGGAGATACAAAACTACAAAATATGACTAAAATCACACTGTTAACTGTGTCTGCCTCTACCTTGGTCTTGAATACAGCTTCTTTCTCCTGAAAAGCTTCAAGATAACTTTATCTCTTTGGAATACATCTAGATGACTACCTTATGCTACTGATTACTATTTTATTTATCTATTTATCTAATACTAATTTCTGTGGTTTAAAAAATAAGAAAAATATGTATAGAAAATTTCACTAAATCTGGACGCAAATGCTCACAGATTGAAGAAAGCTGAATCAGACAACCAAATTCTGCCCTTACTCCCATCTCCATTTCTTGACTATATTTCAAAAGAGAGGGTGCACATTTATTGAGAAATAATTTAGAATTCAGAGACACATGAGTACTTCCATAGGCTATAGCATGCCTTGAACTACAATTCCCTTCAAGACATTTGAAATCGGTTATTTTGGATTTGAGAACCAGAAGCCCATACAGCATGGCAATTGCATGTCTTCTAAACTTTTATAATAGGCTTTAAAAACAACTTTTTTTTTTTTTTTTGTTGATTTTCAACAGTATAAATTAGAATAGTCACTTCTGTGAACTATTCACAAATATAAAAATTCCTCTGAGAGGCTTATAGTGATCATAAATATTAGTTTCACAACTAAGATGCCTTCAACAACTCTGTTGACCTTTGAAGACTGAAAAAAGACCTCGCAAAACAGTCTGCTAGACAGAGTAGACATTTATGACCATTTCTGTCTCCCATAATGATGACATTGTCTGAATAGGAGACTGGAAAGAACATTTTGTGCAATTTCCTTATGAGAAGATATCTATGCAGATATTGTATTTTTCTTTTATCCTATCCTAAGGCTGATACTGGAATCTCTCTAGACTGGAAGTAAAAGTTTTAAATTCTAAGAGGAACAAAATTTTATCATCATAAAACCTTAAAACACACAAAACTCATTAAGATATATATTCAGGAGTATGCCAGAAATAACTTAGATGAAGTATTTATTCAGCAACTGCAAGATTAAGAATATAGAAAATTAAAAGGACAAAGAATACTCAGGATATGGAAGAAATGGCAAGTGTTAATAAACATGCTCCATCTTTTATAGTAGTTTCCTCTTTTTTTTTTTAATTATAAAACCTGAATATTGCTTTATAGATGTGCATTTTTAGTATTTTCTTAAATACAAGGAGACACATTCATATCTGGAAGAGCTAGTTTAGGCCTTTTAAACTTGGAAAAAAGATGACTGCAGATGGAAACAAAAAAGGACTATAAGAAAAATCACATGTGGCTAAGAAAATTTGGACGGATTATGCATTAACTTTCCCAATACAAGAATTAGAGAACATGAAACAAAACTAACAGAAGGCAGTTTCAAAACAAACAATAAAAGCAGTTTTCTCACAGTGCTTGGTTAAAATAGGGAATTCTTGCAAAATACTGTGAAGGCTAAAAGGCTACACAGGAGTGGATGAGTAAGTGAAACAGAAACAGGAATCTGACATCGGGCTATTAGATACCATCAACAGTGGGAGAATTCCATAAACTATGGATGAGAAGAAACTAGCACATATTTTGAGGAAATATCACTCTCCTGTCTAAGGTCTTATTTTATTTGGCCCTGTGCAAAGATTATAGTCTGCACGGAGGGACCTCAGGAACTAAACAGACCTTACCTAGTACAGCTTTTCTCATATTAAAGAGGAGCTCCTGAAAAATTATCTAATTCAAGCTCAGAGTCCTGTACCTGAGAACCCTTTTCCCAACACTAAGAAAGACGGTTATTTCTATGAGCTACGGTACATAAGTGGAGTTTTAAATATTAAAATGTATATGGAACAAAGTATAATCACATTCTGATTGAATATGTCCTATTTACATTAGAATTTTTTTAAAAGACCATTAGCATTCTTTCTTCCACAATGAAGAGCCCTCAGACTTTCTCTGTGATCTATACTGAACATACTAGTATGTCCCAATGTGTTACACAACTTTCTAGTGAGCCCCAAAACCAGTGACAACTCAAATTGATGCTACCTACTGGTAGTACCTCTGTGGAAAAAGGGACTTTTGCGTAACTGAATCATTTTTTGTTTGCTTTTTTTTTTTTTTTTTTCTCCAACAGAATATGGAGTTTTTGACAGGCACAAACTCACCCTGAATTAAGGACGTAATTGTAGTGAAGACAACACTGTAAATTTCATTTTCTGATTTTTTTTCCCTTTTCTTTTAAACTTAAACTTTTTCTAATATACCAGTCAGTGCCCAACCAGAGATCATACACTTTGAAACCTATTTCTGATGTTCATATAAGGTAGCAATTTCAGAACTCACATGGAGCCAGCCACCAATCAGTAACACCAGTGAGATCCTTTTGTGCAAAAGCATAGCTCTAATATCTAAAACTATTTTCTTTTAATCCCATAAAATATGATACTAATCCTAATATATCAACATTTGAAAGCTAGGATCTTTCAATTCTTTTCAGAAAGGAAATGGCCTACTGACTTCTAAGTCTCACTACAAGAACTACCACCTCTCAAATACAATCCAAAAGGAAGTTGATGCTGAAGGAATCTTTCTTGCCATGTTACTTTTTGTGTGCATGTATATTCTATACATCTTTGACAGTGCCAGTAAGATTATACATAAGATCATTTTCCCCACTACCAGTACTACTTCAATACCATACTTCAAACAAAGCAATCAGAAAACAGATTGTTTGGAAAAATTGCTATACAGAGTTCTGACTTAATACTTGTTCAGTTGCTCAGCATTTGTTTAAAGCTGCAATATCAAACTGGTCATATAATAACTAACAGAAATATTGGTCTAAATGCACAATGACTTATAAAAGAATTATTGGCACTTCAGTGGTAATGATTTTTTTTAACAAACAATTTCAGCCATAGTTTATTTTCTTAATTATCTGTAGCCCATTACACTAAAAAATCTTTTGTCTGCCAATCTAAGACCTACTATAAATAACGAATACTGAGAAAGTACCCCTTCTACCTTGAACAGGTCTCTTCTGGTTTATATTTCTACAGTTAAGTAGATTTTTTGTGACGGGAAGCAGAAATGAAAATATTATTTCTTAAAAGAAGAGAAGAATACTGTGACTAGAATATAGTTAGCCTAACACCATGACCTTGCTTTCTCTGCCATTCTTTTTTTTTTTTTCCTGTTTTTGCAAGGAATTGGTTATCCGTAATAACAGAGACCGTAACAACCAAATAAAAGACGTAATGTTTTGAGACAATATGATTGTCATTCTAAAGATATTCTGTTGCACAACCTCTTTCCAAATCAATTACTTTTTTATCATTCCCTCTGTATTTACAAAGCTTATTTATTTATTTACTGCAAAGCAAAGTTATAGAGGTGACTCCCTCTTTCAATGCAACTGATAGTGTTATTCCACTTCTATTATGCTTTGCTGTCAACCAGGTGAGCACAGTGCTAAAACAACTGCTGCATGTATAAAAATTGATTTAAATCAAGCCACAAGAGAATAGTGTGATCCAAGTAGTTCCTGGTATGACTAAGAACAACTGTGTGCTTCTGGTTGATAAATGGAATAATCACTGTTGATAATCACTGACAATTAAAAATATTGCTAAATACATAAAATATCATGACTTGCATGAGAGGAAGATTCAGGGAAGACTTAGTCTTTTGAAGTTTGGTTAAAATTAGAAGAATATTCTTCTTTTCAACTCAGTTTTTGTCAGGGAAAGCGTGCTTCAGGACAGAACACTCATTTATTCTTGTTTCCTTGTATTTATGTACCTGTACCTATGTGAACATGCATACATCAAGAGTCTTGTGCGTAACACTCACTTCATAAGGTATTTGGTTCCTGATAAATGAGAATCAGAGAGGAAAGGATTACCCAAAGAAAAGCCAGAATTAACTGACCTGCATTTGGTTATTCAAAAGCAGTGCTTTGTATAGACAGCCAGAGACAGAGGTTTTTTTAGCATTTGAATCTAATCCTTGACCACTTGCAGAAGCAAAATGACAGTCTATTTGCCTGGCCTTTTCACTCTCACAAAGGCAGAAAATGCAGATATAGAAGTGGTCTGAGGGTCAGTGTTGGAGCATTTAGGGGATAATCAAAGTTTTCCATGATCAAGAAAGGAACTGTAACCTGCACTAATATAAGGGAATTTCTAGCAGTACCTGCTGAGTAAATAAAGTCATAATTAGCTACCTTAGAGCTATTCATAGTTCTTCTCTTGTATGCCTGTAGTTTTGAAACCAAAAAAAAAAAAAAAAAAAAAAAAATCTTATTTAAAAATGCTTTATATTTGTATATTTGGAACTAGTTTTTTTAATTAAAAAAAAAAAATCCAACAACAACAAAAACAACCACAAAAAAACCTCTAGGTATAAACTATTTTAGGTGAATGATGTGTTATTTAGATATTTTACTTATACTTACTTCTTGGCACATAATAAAGTTATGACTCTAACTGGTCTCACAGGATCTGAAGTATCTGAAGACATCTCTTTCTCCCCAGATTGAGTTAGAAAAATTTGCAAGAAATTTGAGTTAGAAAAATTTGCAAGAAAACACTCCTTGAGAGGAAAGTATCTTATAAAGAGATTGCCAAGAACTTCTCGGCAGAGAAATATGTTATAAAGCAAATGTAAGCTGGTTTTGGAAAACTTGTCTACATTTTACTGAGTACAAAGTGGATGGTTAGTCCCAGCATTGCTGGGTATGACGTGTCTTCGTAAAAACAAGCAGGTGCAGGTGACTAGCAAAATCTCACTTAGCAAGCAATGAACTGCTCCTATTTGCTACCACCACACTTTGAGGTTTACTTGTTGCATCAACAGCATATGATTTGACAATTGTAGGCAACTGTGTATTGTGATATTTTCACTGTTAGTTTGACACATTGCCCACGCTAAAAAACAAAACCAAAAACAAACAGCATCTTTTGACGAAGAAACAAATATCAAGTGGGTGCTGCTGGGAAACAACTTGCTTAGCTTGCCTGGGAGGAGCAGGGGCTTTGGGCAGGTTTAGAAGCAGTGGGGGAGAAACTGGAGGCAACACTGAGCATTTTGGCTGACCTTTCTTGAAAATTTCAGTGTTTGTCTTCAGCTGTCACAACAAACTTCAGCGTTATGAAGTATGAATTTCAGCATTGTATGAATGCTGAAATTACTATTTCTCTGAATGCTAACACTACTTCTACTGTATAAGCTGAAATTTCAAAAACAAATCAAAAAAAAAAAGGAAACTTAATAAAAGAATTAAGAATTCCATTAGTTTGGAAAATCAATGCTATTACTGAAGCATATATCCACACTGCTTCTTCAGTTCAGGACTTTATTCTGTGACATAACATTCATAACAACTCCTTACAACTTCGTTGCAATCCTGCAAAAATATTTTGCTACATAAGACCTTATAGAGCTTGCCAAAGAAGACCAAATGAGTTTTATTTTTCATTTCTATAACAGCCTCAGGGAAGCTAATGAAAAAAACTTTAGAAATAGGACATAGCCCATTTAATTTAAAATGAAATTATTCATCCTGAGTTGTGAACAATCACCATACTCTGAACCAAAGTTCTTTATTTATCTACAAAATAGAGCGGTAGAGAAAGCTTCTCCATCCCTACTTGCCCTCCCTAATGCGCTTTGGGGACTACTTCCAATAGTGAGTCTCATACCTCAGCTTCCATAACTCTTCAATCCTCATTTGCTCTGCTGAGATTACCAGTGAGGGTGCCAATTACCCTGACTCTAATGGCATATTTTCTATGGTGTACACATTTGTCAGACAGGAATTAGAATGAGACAAGTCACTCAAATTATAAACAGAAATTAGTATCTTTTGGTCACATTCCTCCTGAACCAGCTACAGAGGTAACTGAGAGATGAAGAGTGTGCTCTCCTGTTAAAGACAGGGTTCATATTCTTCAAAAATTTTGAGTCCTTGAACTCAATGCCAGTGATACTAAAGAAAACTATCTAGACACAAGTTCAAAAATATTCTGCCAACTACTGCTATTTTAATGCAATATTACAATAACAGTTTAGAACATGTCACAAAACATAACTGTCTTTTTTCATTGTTTTTGTTTTGTTTTGTTTTACTTTTATTTTATTTTATTTTATTTTATTTTATTTTATTTTATTTTATTTTTTGGTTACAGTGGAACAGAAACATGCTTGTCAAAGATAACTGTTAAAAGGCAATGACACTTCACTGACTCAAGGAGTGGCACAAAAACAGCCCTCAGCTGGGCAAGTAAGAGTAAGTTATGTCACACAGAAAAAATTGCTTTATTAAACAGTGTGAGCTATCAGGTAACACATCCTAATAATTAATCACTGGAAAGTATTATTAAAATTTTGGGAGCCTCACTGGCTGTAGTATCTAACTTCCCTAATGTGCAACCCCATCCTTAATTTTTTTCCGTGCCTTTCTGCTTTTGTATTTCATTGACCATTAAAACCTGGCTCATATGATTTTGCAAAAAGAAGTTACATAATTTTAGGGTTTTTTTCCCTTATGAATTATGCAGAAATACATCTCCTAGAAATAAAACAAAGCATTAGAAAGCAATGTTAAAAAAGCCTGATTTATGATGCAAGCATTCACTTTCTCATAGATGGCTTATGAAGAAAAAGATTAGAAGAATTCTAGGTGCCTGTCTACTTGTCTAGGTGCTTTAAACTTATATTTAAAAATTTTGAAGCTAACCTCTATAACACTAAGTGGAAATACCAGACATGGGAAACAAAATTCCAAGAGCAAGCCAGTATTATTGTAAAACAATGTGATTTGTGAATGTAAAATCACATCTTTTATCCAACAAAATAAAAGAAGTCTCTCAGTTTGCCCACAGTTTTTTTTTTTTTTTTTGATTTGTTTTGTTTTCAGAAGGAGTGGAGGGAGGATGGGGGAGGTTTGACTGTATGTGACAAATTAGTTGTTTAGTAAATACACAATAATCAAGTTTTTCATCTTTATAGAAACCCATGCTGATACAAGTAAAACATTTCTGCATAAGATGCACAGGTATTTCTCAAATGTCTGTATACATGGCCAAAGTAATATTAGAGGGAAGAAAAACAGTTTAATATATTTCACAGCATTGTTTGCTTTGCTATAATGGCATTTCTAGATTAAAAGCAAAGTAAGCACATAAACCAAAACCTTGAAGTCTATTATGCAGTAACAGTTACATAGGCAATTTGGAGCCTTTCACTTGTGCTGTTACTTAGCAGGAGGACAATGACTACAGGGCTTGTTCTGAAACAGGAAAAAGCTGCATAATGCAGTTGAAACATTTCATTTCCAAAGTCACTTAAAATACGGGCATTTTTGGCTCTCCATGACAGATGAAGACAAAATTCCTCAGTGGATTTAATATGAATTCTGAGGTGCTAGTGAAAAGTACTGCTTGGGGGAAGCAGGGGGAAGGTAGTATTTATAAAACAAGTAAACAAGTGGATGCCTAGCTCTATTTCTTGCTTATTTTTTTCCCATTGGATCAAGCTGGACAGCCCTGGGCCAGTAAGTTTGCATGGAAGCATCATTTGAACCAGATTCAGGCAGGCTTCATTCTTTACTTGAAGGCGAACATTAAAATAGCTGTTACAGAGCGTGCTGTAAATTAACAGCCTTATATAACCATTGACTTTTCATGACTAGAAATCAGAGTCAAAATTCAGGGTGATATCCCTCATAACCACAGCAATACCTCAGCACGCGGCTTTGCAGTGCAGCGCCGCAGGGCCAGGATGAGCCACCACTCAAAACGGCAGCCGCAGCTCCCTTCCCTTAACCGCCCTCCTTCCTCTGCTCCCTGCAGCATGGCCAGGTCCAGGCCAAGACGATCCTGGCTGCCAGGGCTCATCCCCTCCTCCAGAGGGATCAGCCTCCGGGAGACAGTTCCAGCCTCAGCCCAAGCCCTGGGGGGCGTTAGGCACTGCCGCAGGGACGAGGTACGGGCTGGGTGTCCCATGGCCGGGCTGGTGACAGCACTGCTGCAGCATCGCACACTAATGGGGCGTCTTCTCCAGCCACATAAAAATTGCCGTCCTTAAAATCACAGATTTTGTACGTGGGAAAGGGGGATTGTTTCCACCAGGATTTTTTTTTCCATTGACCATTAATCAGAAGGCTCCCTTCAGAGGGAGCGAATGCACATGCTTGTGTTAAAATGCTTAAACGGATTTAAGTGTTTACTAGGATTGCAGGGGGGGGGAAAAAAGAAAAAAAAAACACTAAAATCCTGATTTAAAAGCTTTACTATTGTCAACCAAGCCCTATTCAGTCACATGCTCTAATTAAATAGCTTTTTTATTGCCATAAGACATGAAATATGACACGGACTTAAGTTGTCTGAACTGATACAGCATATTCGCCTTTTCCTCACTTTAATGCTATTTTTTATTAAGAGTAACAGCTAAAACCAGCTTTAAAACAGTCATCTGGCTATGCTTTTATACTTTAAGTAAAGTACAACCAAATGTCCCTTAGCTATAGGTTAATGCCCTTTCCAAATCTTCTTCAGATCCTTTAACGCAACGGCCTTCTACTGCAGCGCACCTGAGATTTATTTCAAAACATAGACAAGCTACAATAAAAAGAAAACACAAACAGGGGCAATCCAAACTCATGTTATTATTTTGGTTCTGAGATGGACCTTTTCCAGCCCGGGCCTAACTTCTGTCTAAATGCCTGAAATGGCAGAATATTGCTGTCTCTGAGCCTAATGTGCCAATAATGTTGGAAGGTCTTAAAGACAGTAAGTTCCCTGTTGCTATGGATGTTGGATAAACAATACATATCCTGAAAATTTAACTATCAGTTCTGACAGTTTATCAGCGGTCATAACAAACATGAATTAAAAACCTCTGCAATTCAATTCTTAAGCCCAAATTGCTTCTCTTACTCTACTCATTCCAGTTATTCATACTTAATCACAGAATCATAGAATGCTTAAGGTTGGAAGGGACCTCTAGAGATCATCTAGTCCAACCCCCCTGCACACGCAG
>JAYECN010968719.1:0-37351 GCA_035222435.1 Microcambeva ribeirae
GCCCGCGGTGCCCCGCGAAGCCGCCCTCGCAGCCCGCGGCGCACGGGCCCCCGCGCTCACACGCACCAAGGACGAGAGGGGGTGACCAGCCCGCCCGCACCATTCCGCCCTTGCACCCGAGTTACGCAGATTTTAGTTCACACTCATGCAAGTGCAGAAAACACTGCCGGCTGACTGAAGGATTAAGGAAGCTAAGGTGAAGCCTTCTGGGAAGCTCCTGGGCATCGCTGCTCAAGGAGATCCTAAGGAACAGCAGATCCTTTCCCCTGCGCCACCAGCCCCGGCCCAGGCCAGCCTGCATGTGGCTGGGGCATGAACGTGAGGCTAGCGCTGGCATGCAAAGGTAAGATGCTCTGAAGAGGAGTCTGGAGGCTTCCCTCGATAAAAGCGGAACCCTGGGGCTTGCACACATTCAAACTGCTTCTCAGTTATGCAAAATTTAATTCTCCCCTAACCACTCAGGTGATATTCTTAAAAAGAGCTGGATGCCCAGCATACACTAGCCAAAAGTGAAGGGCAGACAAGTCTGCTCTTCTGCTGGCTTGAGGCCAGAGACCAGGTACGAGGTGCCCTGGGACAGCACCTTAATGTTTTGGGGCCACATAGCCAGTACAGCCCAGCAGTGCCACACCATGGCAAATAATGTCATTTAATTCCAGCTTTTCCTTATTTCCTCAGCTCAGGCCATTTCATAAATGATTATATAAAAAATCTGTGATGTTTTGGATTTTTTTTTTCCCCTAAATTACCTCCATTTCAATTTCTATTTCAACAGAATTCTGGAAAAAAAAAAAAAAAAAAAAAAAGAAAGAATTGTTTCATGCACACGGAAACATACTGCCAAATCCAACATGACAAATGAATCCAAATTTTGCCTTGTTTTCCATAAGCACAGAACTAGCATTATAAGAATAAGTAACTAGCAACTGTAGAGAAGCATTTTAATTCCACAAATGGCATTTCTAAGCAACGGATATGCAATAATAAGAGGCGAGCAGCATACCTGAGGCATGCGGACAAGAGTTTCTAAGGGACCTCAGCTCTCAAAGTAGGGTCTTGGTCCAGATTCAGAGATCTATCAGCGATTGACTAAAAACCGCTGGTAAATGAAACAAAACGTAGCATTATGCATCCTACTGCCTTATCCTCCCCTTTCCATAGCACTAAGAGACAGGATTTGTGGCACAGCATAGACTTGACAGAAGGGAGAAGACAAAGCAATGGAATTTGCACAAATCTGAGATCAATATGCGCCCAAAGCAAACACAACCTTGCTCCTGGAGGGGGAAGTGGGGCCCAGAGCTGAGTAAACAACTAATTAGTCACACTGGTTCCCACCTTGTGTCTCTTGTCAGAGGATGTAAGCATTTCCACATCTAATAAATGCCACAGCTTTTCTCCTTCATTCCCTTCCCTTGAGAATCTGAGCTCTCCAGGTAAGCCTGGAGATGATTGCAGCAAGGACAGGAAATATTCCGGGCAATAAAACACACTCAAGTGTCTGTGTTTTGAAAATAAAGCCCTCAGCTTTTTTTCCTCCAGCTCCGACCCCAATTTGACAGTATCGTAGGCAGGCTGGAAGCGATTTCAGCAGGCCTCTAGTCCAAGCTCCTGCTCCGAGATGGGTCAGCTGCGAGGTCAGGGCAGCTGGGGTACCAGGGGCTTTTTTCCCCCCACTTATTTCAGGAAGAAAAGGAACTCATGACATGGATTTTGCAGAAATATAGTTTACATTGAATGAGGTTGCTGTGGCTTTCACAGCTCCATATCATGCTTTAACTCTCTTTACAAAATAAAATCTCATTAAATGAAGTGAGATTTATGCTACTTCTAGTATCAAATGTGTTAAAGATTCTTAAAACCATTATTCCCTTTGAAAAAAAAATATATATGGAGTTGTTTGCCAGTTTTTATATCAAGTTCATCTGGACTGACAGCTGACACATCAACTTCAGCCCAAAGCTATTTGAAATGGCAGAGCTGCTGCATTTAATCCCCCCAGTGGCACTCATGCATAATGCAAAGCACAAGCAGACACCTTAAAAAACAGCGCTAAGTGTAATAGCACTGGGTCTGGGACATTCAGAGGAATTCAGCGGAAACAAGCTCTCATTTGCCACTGCAATTCAATAACAAATGGCAGCCCAATTTCTGCAAGCTCCCCTCAAAAAGTCCCCACCAGCAATCCTGCCCTGGCTCCTTGTCTCTAATGACGCTCCTCCTGGTTTCTACAACATTAGTCAGTCCCCTGGGGAGCTCTGGGTATCCTGGTCTCTCTCCCTTTCCCTGCAGAAAAAGGCTCTGTGAGAGGTTTTGTTATTTTTTTAGTGCCTACTTTCCAACAGATTTTCCATACTACAGGTTCAGTTGTCCATGAATCTGCCATTTCTGCTGCCAAGCACTCAAGAAGGTGTTAGGTCCATTTTGTACAGCAATGCCATCCCTAAGATTTGAGGATCTGATGAAAAAGTCACTGGGAGATGAGTTCTCAAATACCTTCAAGAAGCTGGGACTCAGCACCTCAGAAGGTCTGATTTTACAGCAGGGACTGAACTGAATTTGTTACTGTGTTCCAAAAACATGAGCAAAATATTTTGACCCTGAAGCTACCACGGAAAAAGCTCAACTGTTTCTCAACTAAGACAGGAAATCAATCTGAGGATTTTAATGCTGCTATTTACTTTTAACCAGCCCGAAAGAAGAGAAAGCAGCTGCTCCATTTCTTAGACAAACAAGTATCTTCATGAATAAGAGGTCTTTTCACAAAAAGCAGATGAGCAATTACACCAGAATAGATCCTAGGTTAATTAGCCCCCTCAGATTTTCATGCATGTTTTTGTTACAAGACAGGGAGCAGGAAGAACTCAAAATCTATGATCATAGATGTCTACACATCATAACTCTTCTTCGTATTTGTGCTTTGAACATGGTAAAATGTTTTTGAACATGGTAAAATTACTGGAAATGCCATTATTCTGTATGTTTCTGTTATTTGCTTACTTGTTGGCTTATAGAAAACCATGCAATGCTGCTTTCTGGTTTCACCTTATAATTCATTAGAGAGGCTTGGTCCAGAAAATTTGCACCAAGTTCTTGGATAGTAAGAAATACACATTTACTCCACTGCAGCTGCCTTTTCATGGACCTTCAGAGTAGGTCCAATTCATTTATTTGATACTTGTCTTAAAGCCTCCAGTTTTGGAATCATGTCATGCTGTAGTCCTTTCTTCTTTTATTAGAACCAAGTGAAACCACACCCTATTCCCTACACTGGTGGTATCAAAGACAAGATTTCAAAAATCTCAAGTTCAGACACCGTCAATGACGGTGCCTTAACATCAAGTTCGTAACATGCCCCTAGGTTAAAATAGTTTAAAATTTTAACCTACATACATAGCTTTGTTATCAGCTGTGTTAGCTTTAAAGCACACAGCTTCTAAAAGAGTTCTGGCATGTTGTTTTTTAATGTATATCAATAAGAGAGGCTTAAAAACAGACCTCACTCAAAACCATAAACTGTCTGTGAATTAAGTACCCATGGCTTCACGTTGGCAGGGCAAACTGCCTGCCAGCCGTCTGCTACTGCTTAATATTAATTTATTTAGGTATGAATTCCCTATTAAGTTGTCTTTGCGTTAAGCTTTGAAGCTTTAGATGGTCAATTACAGACCTACACAGGGTCCAACAGGTATTCTGCTAACCATGAACACATGTTTTATCGACCCACTTCTCTCACAGCTCATTAAACACAGCTGCACTCAAATGATCAAGAGAAAATAAACCAGAAAACCCCAAGAACACCCTTCCTGCAGAGGACCACGGTGTGTGTTAGCAGTGGCCCCTGCTCCACACAGCGTGGTGACCTCTCACACCAGCGGATCCCGCAAACCACAGCGCTCCAAGGGAGGGATGAACATCCATCTTACGGAGCCGCCCGCACCGCTGAGGACACAGGGGCAGGTGCCTGAAGCCTCCAGCGCCGGGGGGTGCGTTGCCCGCCAGGCCTGCCATGCAATCCACAGGCCACATTTGGCCAGGAGCTGAAGTTAAAGCAAACTGCAGTCCAAAGGTAAAGCTCCGGGCTGAACGCTTGCTGGAGAAACAAAAAACCCCATAAAGTTACAGCCCCACCAGCGTTTCCGAATTTTTGGCAGCTGATGAAACCAGCCCCGCCTGCCGCTAAAGGCCGGCACATCTCCATGTGCTCCTTGCCCACTCCACGGGTTTGCTCACCACAAATAAAACCCACAGCGCAGCTTCCTCCCTTCCCTCACAGCAGAGCTGTCGGCGTTAACCCCAAAAAACAGCAGCCCTGGCCACGAATTTGCTCCCTTTGAAACACAGGGGCACATTTACACATCAAAACTTTTGTTCTGAGCTCTCTGTTACCACAGACGGACGTTATTGCGCTGATTAACCTTGCCTTGTTCTATGGCTTTTTTCTTTTCTCAGCTACAAAACTTGGTTTAGAAAGAACAATTAAATCAAAGACCTTGGAAAATGATCAAGTTTTGTCCCCAGCTTTCAGGCAGTCTTTCAGATGCAACACAAAGTAAAATGTCTGCACTTTGGCAAATATTTTCTTAACGTGACACGAGGGCACAGCTTTTACAAAAGCGCAAGGGGGAGGCCACCTATAAAAACACCTCCTAAGCACCTCAGTTTTAAATGGTGGTTTCCCAACAGTAGGCCAGATCCAGCTCTTTTCACTCATAAATGCTGACAGGATCAAAACCCAAAGAGTAGAGGAAAACTGAGTCAATATAAAGAGTTGCTGCAGCAGCAGAAATAATGCTACCACCTGCCTCACATCCACTATGTGCTATTCTTACCCTTTCATACAAGTTACTTTTTATTGATTAACATGGGGAGGAGGGTGCTCCTATAAGCTTGCACCTGAGAAAAGCCCCTTTTCTGAGAATCACAGAGATACTTCCCTCAAAAGGGAAGTATCCCCCCTCAGAGATACTTCCGAGCTCAAAAGAGAGAAAGGCTCACTATATTTTTACTGCAATTTGAGTAGTAATATAGGTTTTTTTGTTTTTTGTTTTTTTTTAATCTCCCCATGTTTTTAATCATGTTGGCAGGAAACACACACAGATGTTTGTTTCTTGTAGTCATTAAAATAAATAAATAAATAAATAAATAAGGGCCAGTTGCACATTCCACAAGCTTTGCATCGTAAGCATAGGAAGCTTCAGGGTGTGATCCAATATTTTGAAATGGGTGCTGGTCTTAATTGTTATCTAAACACTTTGTGAACAAATAACTGCTGTGAAAACACTCTGCATAAAAGCTGAAGGGAAGGCTGCACATCAAAGGCAGAAGAAAAGCATGTGTCTTTCTGCCTTTGGCCAAGTGCTTTTCTGCAGTGAGCAGATGGTCCTAGGATCCGCTTTCCTTCCTTCTGCTCCGCTTTCTGTCTGCTGTGAGTACCACCTATCCACCCGTAAGCATGAATTCATCACCGCTTCCTTCCATCTCATCTTTGCTACAAGTTTTCTTCATCCCACCCCTAGGCTGAGCGCTGTAGCTCTGCCACAGTCCCAGCCCATGGTTCCAAAACAGGAAAAAGTGATGTGATGCTACCTCTCTATACTTTAAATACCTTCCAAAGTTTAGTTCAAAACTGCCAGTGTTCAGTGCAGAAGCCTCTTATAGGACCTTCTCGCCTTCCCTCTGCCCGTCTGCTGTAGCTGTGGGCTCCTGCACATGGAGGGAGCTTCTCAGTAGCACTTGCAGTCGCCAGTAACTCTCCTGCCATTTGCAAACCTCAATTAAAAAGACAAATCTCTTCTGTTCCTTACCAAATATACTATTTATTGTGCCTGTCAGGTGTTCTTTAAAGCACAGTATATTCAATGGATTTTAAAGGCACATGCTTTGGGGGAATTTTTATGTGGCAAACACTAAACCAATACAGTCAAACCACATTTATTTCATAGCATTTTATGCTTACACTCTACAGGGGACACAAGATAAACCTAGGCATGTTACTGCTGGAAATCTTTCCAACTTGATTAAACTACAAATATCCATAACAGTACCAAGACTCCTCCCCTCTGCTACCCCACCAAAAAAATCACATCCAAAGGAAGGTCTTTTAGAGCATCTGAGGAGGCAGAGTAAGATACTCCATGTAATCTCCTCTAGCAATTTGGCTACTGCCAGTATAATTTATGTGGAAGGCAATCGAGTGCTAGTGATGAATGCCAATAAAAGACAGACAGACAATCTTCCCCAGTTTCTCAATAAATATTTAACAGCAGATGCTGCTGAGGAGGTTTCATATTACTAAGACTTCATTACTTTTATACAACATGCTACAGGCCATTTCCTGGAATATGTAAAGTATAAAACTAAATAATTAAAATGAGATTGTACTTTTCAAAATAAGCCAGACAGATACACTTGGTGATTCAGCTACATGATTTTACTGGGTGTGTTTGCATACTCAGTATCTTGCAAAATTTGATCACCCATAAACAGCTTCTCCCTGCCATTAGGGCGCATTATTTATTCATACTTGTGCATCTATTTCAGGCTTTAGTGCATTATAAAAATATACACAAAACATTTTTAATGTACCAAAGCGGGGCACCCAACCAGGCCTCCGCCCGGAGATCACATTGCATAAGAGAAACACGGACCTCCCAACCTATCTTCCCCACACCAAACAATTAGCAAGACGTTATTGTTTTGTGACTTCTTTCCCTGGGAGATCACCTCTCTCCCTGTGGACACGCTGCCAAAGTCTCAGCTCAGCACAACTCGTGAGCGGCAGCTGCTCGACCATAAACCAGGAGGAGCAGCTCTCTGGCAAACACTCCCTGTGCAGGGTCTTCTCCTTGGAAACGTGCTCCTTTCCCTCCTTCCAGCTCCCTGGAATCCAGACCTATTGAGCAACCTTACCTAAGTAACCTTACCTAAAGAATAATTCCAGGTATAAGAGATGATGGTCCAAACCACTGCAATCTCACTGATGGCAGTAATCCTGCTGACTGCAGGTATCACCAAAGTTGCTGGAACCATACATATGAGAAAATCGAGGCAACGTGCGCCGTTACTCCATGGCCAGAAGCACCTCAAAAGAAAGGGCATGAACAACCTCTACACTCCACTAATTACCACGAAGACACGACCCTGTTTAAAACCTCCTTCCTAATGAGTGAATTCTAAATGAGAATGTATCAGAGAGAATAAAATCAGGCAGGCATTCCACTGGAAGTTCTGTATTTATATTAGTACACAAAATAAAAATAGAATATCATTAACTGCCTTAATTAAGAAGTTGTATCATACCACTTCATCACTGTGGTTATGTTCAGAACTGAGAAAAAGTAGTTGGAGATGAGAAAATGAGTAGCAGAAGTACAAGCTCCTACCACTCCAGAGCTGAAAAGCAAGTGTTACTTGAAATATACTAATTGCAGATGACATATAATGACATATTTTTCACTTTGCTATCATTCTGCCATGTGATTTAATCCCTTTTGCCATCTGCTTTAAACAAATGTCAGTGTTATTCCCAAGAGGAAAAAATACTTCCCCTATGATTCACTTCCACCAAGTGTCCCACAGACACTGATGTCTTACGGCAGAGCATGAAACTCCGTGTTCTGCGGTAGGAAGAGCCGGCAAATTTGCTGTTATCAGCTGCAGAGCTGAGTAAGATCCTACTCGTTCTACTGAATCAAGGTTAATTTGAACCTTTAAGATACAAGTGCAGGTGATATTCAACTACACTGCCTATGTTTCCATCTCATTTTATTTTTACTAGAACCTGTGTTGAGCACTGCATGAGCCCTGTGCACACCTCTACAGTCACCCCATACTAAGAGCAGAAAGAAGATACCAGTCACGGAATGGAGAACCTCTCAAGCTGGAATTAAATGGATGTTCTCAATTTGACATCTAATCAATTAAAAATACACCAAGGTGAAGGCTGCTCAAAATTTCACATCTGCCCAGGACGCTCTCTTACGGATCTGGATCTTCATTACCATGTTATCCTCTGGTTTTAGGCAATTTCTCTCCTTTCTCGAGTAAAAGAGCAACAGAGATAATTTGCTTATCATGCCAGGTGAACAGTAAAAAATGGTAACATTGGCACTATCAAAAAAAAGTGCTGTGAAACACACTGGGTAAACAAACTGAAAATACGTGGAAAAGCATCTTTGCATGCCGTTCTGCAGTCAATAAGGGGTCTGCAGCTGGCTACAAGGATGTAAGGATGCTGTTTCAAACAGGGGACTTGTTAACTGTATAATGTATTGAGTATAACTGTGTTTGACTTGTTAACTGTATGATGTATTGAGTATAACTGTGTTTTTGTTCAGAAGATGAGCGAATGATGTATTCAAAAGGAGTTCATACAGCATTAATATTAAAAAAAAAAAAATGACTGGTCAAATATGCTGAGTTGCAATGACCTTTTTGTACCTGTTACTCATTATTTAACAGGTTCCAACTGATGAAAGACACTTTATTCAACAAAGCCCTCAATATGGGATCCCATTAACCACCTCCAGCACTGGCAGCAATAACCGTGCTTATTTGAATAAGGCCCTAAGTTACTGAGACTTAAGCACTTGCCAAAATCCTTTGCTGACTTGGAACCATGGGGAACCAGCCTGTACATTTTCAGATGGCTTTTAACAGTCCGCAGCCCAAAGCATATTCCACATGATTTTTATCACACATGCTTTACATTGCTCTGCTGAATACAAGGGACCTGTCTTACACAAATGCAACGAGAAAAGAGCCAGGCTCATATACTACCTTTCTCAGCTTCCCTGATGCAAAAGTATGCAGATAGTTTCGTATAGTATCATTAGGTCACAACCAGCATTAAGGCTGCTCAGAAATACTGTGCTGTTCTAGACCTTATATTAAACATTATCAATAGGAAACTAAACCAAATGAACCTGATCTACAGTTTTAAGAACAAGTTAACAGGACCAATACCATTTATCTGCCTTCAGGAATAGAAAATGTTATGAAAATAATGAAAAAAAATTAAATGCTACATATTGTTTCTTTTTTTTTTTTTTCCTATCATGAATTAAGTATTTTACATCTCTAGAAACCACACTAAGTAATGAAAATGACTGTGAAGGGATTCTTTTGCCAAAATCAAACCATCTCATTTGCTAATATGCATACATTTACAAATTTCCATTCTTAAAAAAAGACTAAATCAAATAGAGCCTTGTTTTCCCTCTGCTTTCACATTTAGCTGTCTATGGAGATCAGATTTTTTGGTACGTTCCCAGTTCCAATTTAAATTACTTTTTTCATTAAACCATGTGTAAAGATCCTTCATGCTAACACTACAAATGTCTGAAAAAAAATCTCACAACGAAGTTTCAGTGCAGTTTTCCAGATCTATCACTATTTCTATAGCTACAACATCTGAATAACAAAAACAAAAGGCAGCAGGCATTGCAATGCTGTTCACTTCAAAGCTTAAAAGAATTAAAATTGCATGGATTCCTAAAATCAAAGAGGTGAATCCATAGGTAAATCCTCAGGCATCACTCTGGCTAGTTAACCTGACATGTCAATTAAATGCAAGATGTAATTTATTCAGTTCTCAGTCTAGTCTGACACAAAACCTATATTTCCCCTGATTCCTAATTAGCTAAAGTAGTTGTCTTCTTTCATGCAGATAATTTCATAACCATTAGTGTAAAGCATTAACACATTTTTCTTTCAATCATATTTTCCTCCTGTTGACTGACACACCTTCTCTAGTGAGTGTAGTTGTGCCAGTTTCTGCTTTGTGGGAAATCGCCCCAAGGTCTTTAGTAAAGTTCCCTCCCATACACATAAAACAATGATATATAATCATGATGCTAGCTGTCTGAAGAGACATATGTCTTACTTAGAAAATATGAATGGAAAATTAGGCACTGGAGGAATGTAGCTATTTCCATTTGGGTATATTTATGAAGTTAAATTGCATACTACTTAATATACAGTAGAGTGCAGCATGATGAACTCCTTGGCAACAAGAACAGGTAGTGTTTTTAGCTAAATAATTTAAGGCTTTTTTTGTGTTTTTTGTTAGACAGATCTGACTTCTTATAGCATGCCTAATAATTCAGTGAAAATTAATCAAAGCCAAGAAATTTCCTGTATGCATACCATGCATACAAAACTTGGTACATGCAAGATTTGGTCATGTACGAGATACGCACATTTCCATTACATGTTTTGTAATTCTGTTTTGACTGACTTAGGAGTAATTTTACAAATTGCATTATGGAACTTCACACACAGAGCACATTGAAAAATGCAGAAAGATGTCATGAAACTTCTGTCAGCACAAGAATATGAAAAGCTTCAGCTAGCTTTCAACCTCCTCCTGGTATTTCTTTCATTGCATCCCTAACAGCTTTCCTTCAGTGTTCACAACTGTCTTTATTCTGCAGAGGAATCAGGAAATACAGGCACAAAGTCAGAAATCTTCCTTGTTTCTGCTAGTCTCTAAGGAAAAAGCACGTCCATAAAAACATCATCAGCGAGGAGGATGGGGCTGGCCTCTTCTCAGTGGTGGCCGCTGATAGGACTAGAGGAAACAGCCACAAACTGATACACCAAAAGTTCCACAGAAACTTTAGGAAAAATTTCTTGACCGTGAGGGTGACAGAGCCCTGGCACAGGCTTGCCCAGGGAGGTTGTGGAGTCTCCTTCTCTGGAGATTTTCAAGACCTGCTTGGACGCAGTCCTGAGCCACCTGCTGTAGGTGACCCTGCATGGGCAGGGGTGTTGGACTAGATGATCTCTAGAGGTCCCTTCCAACCCTAAGCATTCTATGATTCTATGATTCTAGTCCTAGTTCGACTATGTTACAGGAGGACACTACTCACTCCTTTGACTTTTTCTTTTCTCTTAATTTCCTAGTATTGAGTTTAGTTTTGGAGAGAGCATATATTTTACATTTTGTTCTTTCAGTTTTGTTTTTGCCTTTTGAATCTGTATTTCAGTTTTAAAGAGGAAGGTATATGGCATTCAATCTTTGAATATTATATTCAATGATTGTCAGATTGAATCATTCCTCTTAAAATCTCTTTGCAGAAAGAATAGCCTTAGAAATAGAAATAATTTTCCTTATTTTCTGTGCATGTATACATATGTATACATATGTGCACACTCACAGCTTTATTTGCTGCCTTGAAAGTTTGAGGTGTGCTTCCAGTAATTTGTATTCAAAATAAGTTTTAAAAGAAGTAGTAAGATTTCTGGAATACGCAGTAATATAAGAACTCAGCATGTATTCATAAGCTAGTTTCTATTTTGCTTCTTTAAACTTAAAAGATATTAAAGTAATTCTTTTGTACTGTTGAAAAATATATAGGTAATAGGATTGCTTTTAAAAATCTTTAACGCAGTTTATTTTTTTATTTGGTTATATGTCTTAAAAATTTAAGAACTTTTTATGTTGAGATAATGCTTAGTTTTAATCCTGCTTTTTTTCCTCCAATAGTTTATACAACCATATCCAGCTCTCTAGTAATTTAATGCCTGGTTGTGACTACTCGCTCTTTAAGGTATGCTTCCTAACCTTTTTGTGATTGAGTGTGGGGTGTTGATGGATGGCTTCCTGGCAAAGCGAGATGCTGTCCAAATATTTTGCTTTGTGTATTTGGGAGCACAGTTGTAAATTTCCTGAAAGTTAATTTTTTTTAGAAAATCTCAGGCAGAAACCCTCAAAATCGGGCTGGTTACTTGTTCTGAAAATATAAGTACTGCTTTAAAATACACTAAAGTGTGTGTGTGTTTTGTTTTCTTTGTTTTAACCTGATGCTATGTTTACCTTCCTTTTAGCTCTGGGAAGTTTATGCAAATACTTCAAGTCTCAATTTTTTTATAAGAAATATCTTTTTTTCTAGTTCTGTCATTTGGTGTGACATGAAAGGAGTTAAAATGTTGTGTACAGTCCTTGGGAGGCTTCAAGGGCCTGCAGTACTGTGCTTTAGGAAAAATACTAACGGTGTGCGCAAAACCCCTGTGATTTCTGCAACCTCAGAATAAGTGTCCTGGTTCCTTATGTATGAAATAGGAAACTGTACCCAGGACTGACACTTGAAGCTTGCCAAGGAATGTAGTTTAGCATTCAATCCAGCTAATAGGAAAGGTTAAGCAGAAATTCTATGTGAAATCCTGCCTCGTGTCTGCAGTCGAGAGCCTATCTAGACCCCTAAGTTAAATCCTGACCTCTCCCAAGTGTTTCTAACACACAGGTGGTTTGGATTCAGATGCTTGGATAATCCCTTTAAGTACCAGTGCCTGCTCCCTCCTTTGCTTCTCAAACATAGCCAGTGGCTGGGATTCCTCAGCAGGCTATGTACACAGTTTGTAAAGCCCAGGAGCTTTAGTCAATGAAGAGGCTCTGTGATGCTCGGCTTTGGGAAGGTAACAATATTTTAGGTGCCTGAGGAGTTACAGTAATGAAACCGTAAGAAGCCGTAGGACTTTGAGTGGTTAAGAGATATATCTATATAGATAGATATATCTCACAGCGTGGTTTTTTTTTTTTTTTTTTTTTTAATGGAATATTATGTAGTCAAAACTCCTGCTTGTGTTTTAGTTCTTCCTAGAAATAAAAGCTCATTAGAAAAGATGCACTCTGTAAACTGTTTTGCCAATCTTGGTATTGGTGTGAGGCTATTTCTGAACAGGTGTGTATCTCAAACTGTATCTTTTCCTTAAGTAGCTGTCTCAGATTTCAGTTGTCTTTTGAATTGCTTCATTTTTTAAGGGATAATCAATTTTTACTGTGCTTTGCAGGATGGTATTGAACCCATGTGGGAAGATGAAAAAAATAAGCGAGGAGGACGGTGGCTAATTACACTAAATAAGCAGCAGAGAAGAAGTGACCTTGATCGCTTCTGGCTAGAGACAGTAAGCACTATCACCTTAATGTTGCAACTTAAGAATCTTACATTTATATTTAATATTAAAATTGGTGTAGTGACATTGTGTGCTACAAAGTAGAATACTGGTAGCGTCAGCTGTTCTGTATATTCTGACTGACAGGCTGTATTTGAAACTTTTTTCAGTAGTGAAATTTACTATAAAATGAGCTGAATGTCATTGAAAGCTTTTTATAAAGGAGAGAAATAAGGATAATTCTACAGGGCAGATGAACCTTTGCTGTGCAGCATGCTGGACATAACTGTGGAACCGCTAGAAAATAATACTTTGTCTTGAACCTGACTCCCAAATCCATCTTAACTGTTGAAGCATAGTATTTTATTTTATTCATGTTTCTATATTGTTTCTTCTTGCAAGTGAACAGTTCTCAGGATTTGGTTTTATTTCAGCAAGTCTTCCAGGTCTGATGTTATTCTTCCTGTACTTGTTCTATCAGTAGAGTAATAATACAGTATTTTGTATACTGCAGAAATTCTTGCTGTGCTGCTGTTATCTTTTAAATAGATGGTTTTTTTAGTCATATGTGTGCTTCTAGTAAATACGTGGATCGCACTAAATGTGTTGTGAAACGATAGGATTGTTTTGTTCAGAAGCCAACTCAAGACATCCTAAAGTTGCTAAGGTGATCTGAGTTTTAGGGGTCTGGGTTACAGTCAGTCCAATGCAGAAACAATCTTACCAAATCTCTGTTGCTTTTTTCCCACCCCACTTAAAGAAACAAGAAGTATTCTACCCTTCAGAGGGGAAAAATGACTCTTAGGTATCAAAGGAGAATTATCCAAAATACCACAGCACTTGTCAGGGTAGTTGGCACATGAGTAAATGGCCCATGTGCTCTGTTGATTGGACCTCCTCATTTAAATGCCTGTGTGAGTCCTTTCAACTCTCTGGAGATGTTTCATGGCGATTGGAAAGCATGTACGTAGACTTAAGGCTAGAAAACTTAACACTTTATTAGTAGCAAGTAGTTACAGAGAGCCCAAACACCAGTGTAATATATGCACTGGAGCAACCTCATTGCTTTTCGTACCTTCAGTGGTTTATAGTCAGCTTTTTTTTTCCCAATAAAAATCAAAAGTGTCTTCCATTTCTGCTCTCCTGTGGAACAAAATCTTATTATAACTTAATCTTGACCATTTTGAAGTGTAAATTTCATTTGAGATCGTTAAGGATATGCTTGCCTCTGGTGTTCTTTGGGCATGATAGAGCTGTCTGCCTGTGTCTGTACTAAGGATGTTGACCAATGATATTTTAAATGTTTGTGTGTGGCTTAAACATCTCTGGTTTTTATTACTCAGCGAGTGTGTGCGTTCTCCATTTGGGTGTAACACTTAAAGTATGTTTAATTATGCTTGATTTATTAAGTAGCACCCACTGTCTGTTTTGTACTTGGTGAAGTCAGCCCTTGCAGCTGTCAGTGGTGCTGAAAGACCTGCTTTGTTCAAAATGTTGCAAGACAGGGTTGAATTTTTCCAAATGTTAAAAGCACTTCTGAAAAAAATTAATATATTGACATAATATTTAACATGCACAATGCAAATGAAGTAAACAGGCTTCCATGTTTAAGTGAATACTTAAAAGCTCAAGAGGGCTTTAGTACAGGATGGAGAAGATGAATTTCTTTTCTATTGAAAGCTCTCAATTTATATAAAAATTTAAAAGCAGAGGTTTTAAGCACTGCCTTCATAATGTGCCTGCTTTACAGGGATGTGACCTAACTTAATCTGCAATTCCTGAGGTATAGCACCAATGCCATTTAAAAACTTTACTGTTAGAGATCCTTTGGGAGAAATCTCATGCTACAGTCATTCTTGACTTGCAGTACTATTCTTGATAACTGATTTCCACTTCAGAGTCTGTAAGAACTCTGAAGCTTCCTAAATGTGTTGCCAAGAAATAACATTTCATTAAACAGTACTTCTAATTTAACTGACAACCTAATTTATTTCTGAGTTGTTATACTTAGAACAGAGGTCAGAGCTTAGGTAGCTGGCTCACTGTATCAGTACTTCTTAACAAGTTCTTCCTAGCTTATGAATGTAAACACTTAACATTTAAGGTTTGTGTAAGTGTATTTTAAGGTCTGTAAGTATATTTCAAAGAGAATAAAATTATTAAATATTACTTTTACGTTTTTAGATTTTTATGGTGGGGGAGACACTACATAAATGACCAACTATATCACTTGAAGGTTGCAGCTGCCAAGGCAGGAGGAAAAATTGAAAGACTCAAAACAAATTGGAGGAAAATCTACTGCAACTGAGTTTACGTTTGCTCATAACCTTTTAACTGTTGAAAATTTGATAAACAGGAGACTATTGCTGTATGGCAGGTGGATATTAGCAGTACAATTTAATAGTCCTCCAAGTGTTTTACGGACATTAAAGCCTTCTGTATGGAGTTTGGTTCTGACTTTGAACTGCTACCTTTTAATGCTCCATCTTTATTTTGTAGCTGCTGTGCCTTATTGGGGAGTCGTTTGATGACTACAGTGATGATGTTTGTGGTGCTGTTGTTAATGTTAGAACTAAGGGTGATAAAATAGCAATATGGACAACTGAATGTGAAAACAGGGATGCTGTTACGCATATAGGGTAAGTCGTGTGATCTGTCTTGCATAAATATATGAAATTAAATGCATTTAAAAACAGTCTGTTTGCATGATATGAGATTCCATGCTGAGTATTTGTAGAGAATTTTGGGTACAAGAAAAAACTTTTAGCAAAAGTAGCCAGAGGAATACAGAGCTGCATCCAAAGTTCAAGGAGTTCTGTACAGAATTGCTTGCATTTTATGTGCAGTTTTTGTATGTTAGTAACTTAATTTCTGTGCACTAATCTGTAGTTTGGGAATAATGGAAAAATGAATGTGAGTCTTGGCAAAAGCTTTTCATTTCAGAATGAGGCATTGTAAGTAGCCTCTAAGTAACATAGATTCTGTCAATTTGTGATGGTATTTTGGTACCGGTAGGGCACAGGCAAACTTGTTCTAAGGAAGGTGGTGGTGCATACAGGTAAGGGAGGAAAGGTATTGTAAATTAAGCTGACTAGAATGTCTTTATACTTGCAGGTAAAATGAATAGTGATCTGTTATAAAACTTACAGATGTTGTTCTACAGTCTTGTCTCTGCTTAAATACAAACCAAATAATTAAGCTGTTTCATGGATTTGATATGAGAAATAGTACATTAGTCTTTGCTCTGCCAAGAGAAAATAGTCATCTCTTCTCAATGTACACATTTTCCCTAGCACAGACTCATGCTAATGCTCTCATCTGCTAGGTAGTAAGCATTGCTAAACCCAGAAGACTCCTTGTGCTGTAGTACTGATGTTCTGAAGTTACTCTACAGTCACTTGAATATTTTCAGTGGTTTGCATAGGTTGCCTTCCCATCTGAGCACATCTTGTTTTAGGCTAAACCTTTTAACTGTCAGACACAGCAGTTTGCTAATACTTTTTGCTTATGGGTGGCTCTCTGACACACTTCTCAGCTAGGCCATGTGGATCCATTGGGGACTGCCTTACTTAGAACAGTAATTTAATTCCCGTACAATATTTTTCTGAGTGGGAAGGTGAGAAAACAGAAGGTCAGAACCAGGCACGCTGCACTGGTGTGTACCCTTTGCTAATACAGAATAACTTTGTCAAGCCTAGGAGGTTGAGTGTGTTTTGGAATGGCATTAACTGTTATCAAGGGATCTAAGATGACTTTGTTAGACAAGTACCAGTAAAAAGAAAGAAAATAAGATTTGTCAAACTGATATAGTGACTTGTGTTGGCTATAAATTGTGGTGACTATATTCAGTCTCCCAGCTTTATGCTGTCATGCTGACATGACTGCCAAATAAACTACACTAAGCTTTTATTTAACTGTTAGATTTTAAAATCTGGGCTATCCTGTTAACTACCATATCATGCTCAGTAGGTTAAGATGACTTTATAGAGCTCTATTAATCTGCAGTTCAGTGGGTTTGTCCAATGGCTTAGAACTTTAAACCTAGAGACACTGGAACTTTGCATCTCATTTATATGTCCTATACCAAGAAAGAGCAGTGTGTGTCTGTGGGGGAAGGAGGGGTACTGCTTCTTCCCCTTGCATCTCAAGATCAAAGCTGTTTTATTCCTGAAAACTCTTGTTTAGTAGCTGTTGATGACCAGTACCATAGTCAGTCTAGTGGGTTCTGCCGTTACTAAGGTATTGACAAAAATGCTTTCCATACATAGTTAAAGAAAAGACAGCTAGTGTGAGCAACTGGAGCTAGTGGGGTAATAAAATGTACTGTCTTCTAGGGAATTGCATTCTTATTTAGTTCAGATTACTGTCTGAATACTGCTGAAAAGGTGGGCCAGGGCTTCCTTATAGCTGTGCCATTGCAACATGTGGAAATACAACTCGCTGATATTATAAAATTCCCATGAATGCAATAGAAGCCTTGTTCTATGTTTATGTAGGCCTAGTAATTATTTTTGGGAAAGACCTTGCCCTATTTTATGTTAAGTTGCTTTTCATACAGCAGTTTGTACTGAAATTTGACGTGACAAGCTGGAAAAATCATGTGATGCCTTTTGTTCATACCTGTGGAGCTGTTCCTAAATAGGTAGCTATTCTTTCTTGAGACACTAGCAGATCTAAAAGCAGGTAGTACTGCTATAATCCTTTCCTAAGAGCTTTTCTTCAACTGTTGTATTTTTTTTTTTTCTCTCCAGGAGAGTATACAAGGAAAGATTAGGACTTCCTCCAAAGATAGTGATTGGTTATCAGTCCCATGCAGACACAGCTACTAAGAGCGGCTCCACCACTAAAAATAGGTTTGTTGTTTAAGAAGACACCTTCTGAGTATTCTTTCATAGGAGACTGCGTCAAGCAATCGAGATTTGGGAGCTGAACCAAAGCCTCTTCAAAAGCAGAGTGGACTACATTTAAAATTTGATTTCCATCTAAATGTTGCTAAGATTTGTGAGAAGTCTCATTCGCCTTTGTCTTGTACTTCTGTGTTGGATTTTTTTTTTTCTATTTTGGCTGAAGTAACCATTACCAATCAATTTCAGTACACTTCACCTCCCCTTCCCCCCCAAATCCATTAAAGGTTTTCCTGGCCCACTCTGTAATAGCTTGGTAGAAATGTTACTATTACAAAAAAAAGCAATTGTTTATCCACAGTATTCAGAAAAGAAGTTGCATTTCTGTACCTGCAGGAAATTACTCTGTTTTACATTTGCATTGTATGCAGTAACATTTTGCTGGTTTGGAAAGAGTATGGTGCATACAGTTTTCTAGCATTTTTTTATACAGCATCATCTTTGCTGTAACCTATGCTGATGGCTGCTAGATTAATTTATTTGTTTTCCCTATTTGATAACATTAGTGATATTTTGATTTCAGTTGTTTTTGCTCATGTAACATTGGTGAAGAATCTGGGAATATGACAAAGGTGGAATAAACATTAATTTTGTGCATTCTTTGGTAATTTTTTGTTTTTTTGTAACATCAAAGCTTTGCTACAAATTTATGCATTTCAGTCAAATCAGTGATCTGTTTGTGTGATTTCCTAAACATAATTGTGGATTTTTTTTAAATGTAACACCGTAATTTACATTCCTTACTAGAAATAGTATGTCTGTTTTTGTATCTTATGCTGTATTTTAACACTTTGTATTCCTTAGGTTATTTTGCTTTGGTTAAAATGGCTCAAGTAGAAAAGCGGTCCCATTCATATTAAGACAGTGTACAAAACTGTAAATAAAATGTGTACAGTGAATTGTCTTTTAGACAACTAGATTTGTCCTTTTATTTCTCCATCCATACAGCAAGTATTTGTACTTTTTGTGACAAGGCAGTCTCTGCTGTAGCTTCTTCTATTGTAGTGTGTCTTCCAAGAAAGATCAAGTCTGGAGCTATAGTTTATTATGTTTATTAAAACTTTTAATAAACCTGTTAGATAGCACTCTTAATCAAAGTGAAATTATGTTGATGTGGCTACTGTTTTTTCTTAGTGGCTGGTTGAACTGATTATGCTTTGTTCTTTTTCCTCTTGATTTTGTGCACACTGACAGAAATTCAGAGGTACGTAGGAAGCTCTCTGGTTTCAGGTGGGAGCTGAAGTAAAAGTGCTGAAGTGAGTGATTTCCTTTTAAAATACAATTGCTGTTTGAAGTACAAGTAAACAAGAGTTAGAGACATGGCTACAGAAGAAATGAGTGTCAAGGTTTAGGAGGTTTGCTATTATGTCTGTCTTGTGACATAAGGGAACTTTTTCATTGGCCTGAAAACTATGGCAGTTGTGGATTTGTTTGGTTTGCTGATTTGGAGAAAATTTTAGAGGAGGACAGTGGATTTATTTTCTGGTTTTGAGTGCAGCGTAAGATGTTTTTTCCATTCTCTAAAACTAGAGCAAAAAGCGAATTAATGGTAATGTCTTCATTGTCTATGTATAAGGTCTTTTAGGGTATTGCCAGGGTTATTCAGCTAGTCTTCAGTCAAATGAAGGCAGATATTCATAGTGTGTTTTGATCTTTAAATGATAGCACTGTAAAGGAAGCTTAGTGGCTGGTAATGTAGCTGCAGTTGAATCAAGCTTTTAAATCTGCCTCTGAGATACTTAAGTATTTCTGTGTGCTGAGGTGAATTCAAACACTTCCTTGCATGTTTTATAATAAATGTATGCCTTAAATAGGCGTATTTTGTTTACAGTAAAGTGGTATTCTCTTACGAATTTCTTTTTTTAATCCATTGAAGCACTTATTAGGCATCTAACAACACTGTTCTCTGTGTCAGTTAAGTAGGACTAGATGTTGGGGGTGGAGAGAGCTGAGGCTGTTTGTGTTCTGGTTTCTGTTTCGGGTGTAACTGTCTGTCGCGATTCTGCAGTGTATAATGGAGTCTGGTTGTTTCTGTGGAATAGCACCATCTGTAGCAGACTAGTAATTCCTGCCTGCTGTTTCCCAACTTAAAATTTAAGTAAGCTCTTCAAGCTCCATTTCCCCGAAATACTGTTCGCTATCATCAGTCTCAAGTTGAGCAGTGATAATGGCTTTGCTGCTTCCTAATAAGCGTGTGTGTGTGTGCGTGCATACCCTAAATCAGTAATATCTGTGCTTATGGAAAAGTAAAGATAAATAAGTCTCCTAAGTGGTAATACTAGATTGTCTAGGTATGTGTGGTTTGGAAGTACTGGAGCAAGGCTCTTCAAAATCAGCATAATAAAATTGAAAAGTCTGTGTAATGCTACCCTTGATAAACAGTTTTGAGATTAAATTGTGTGCTGTCGGGAGAAGGGGTGGCGTTTAATTTCACTGCGAGACTGACTAGAGCATCAGTCAGGGTAGCTGCATGTTGTTTGCTGGAAGGATCACTGGTGTTTTTGGTGTGGTCTCAGGTTTTGAGTCTGAACTTGCTTAAGCAGATTCCCTGACTTGGGACCAGCTTGCACTGTAACATAAACTTGCAGTGGGTTGATCTGAGGCCCTTCACTGTGCTCGGATAACTTTTTTTTCTGGGAGACTTGTGTCAAAATTGAATTGCATACTTGCTTTATCAAATATCTAACCTGTGCCTTTAAGTCATTGCCAGAAGAAATAAGTGGCCATGAATTTATCTTTCTGTAATGTGTGAATTGCTTTGTGCTTCATATGCTCCGTGTTCTCCTGATTATACTGGTGTAGTATGGAAGGAAGCTGAGAGCTTTCCATTCTGCACATTAATAAAATGGCCGCAGGGTTATAAGAAGGAAAAAGCAGTATAAAGTTAAATTTAATTCTCTAGCTGTAATTAAAAAAAAAATGTATGTAACTAAACTTCCAGCCACGTGGGTAGCCGTTGTCAAAATGTTGGTGTTAGAAAGCCTAAGAAGACTAAAGAATAAATGTTTGAAGCTTCTGTTCTGAATTGTTCTTAAAGGGTGCAAAACCTGTACAGTAAGAAAACAAGGCAAAAACTGATGCAGAGAACTGCGAGGTGTCAGAATGTGGCAAAAAAAAAAGAGCCTGCGAGGAAGTGGAGAAAGACAAGGACGACCATTAGCTAATGCGTTTGGGGTGTGCTCGAAGTCTTGGGCTGTGCAGTGCTTCTGGATTGTCCCTTTTTGTTTGTCCTGCTGCACTGTCACTGTCGGGTATTTCAGGCTGTTTCTAGTTCAGGAAACGTAAATTTAAATGAGTTACCAAAATTCTGGGATTTTGGAATAAGAGTTTGTAGCAAAGCTTGGACTGAACTAAACTTCTCTCTTTCATAATGGAACTTTTCCTGCAGAAGAGCTTGAAAAAATATTTTGGGGGCTCCCTTGCACCTTTACCGAAGCGGGGAAAGCAAGAATTGCTTTGCATTTGAACACAAAGTGGATGGTCTTGTTAGTAGTATTAGGATCTCTGCAGTATAACCTTTGTTTCTGAGGAACTGCTCTTCGGAGCCTGGGCACGATGGTTTTAAACCTAGATTTTTAAAGGACATCCTGCGTAGCAGTATGGAATAAAACGCTGGCTTCAGTAAAACCTGTAGTTTTCTGACCACCAAGCCTTGCAACTTGGCATGACTTCCTGTCAGTTCATTTTCCTGTTCATGTAGTCAGTAAGTTCCATAACTTTTTGACTAGGTTTTAATTAGGTCTTACAATAGTAAAGCTCTTTAGAGTTTGTGCCTTTTGATACTGGCCAAGATGTCATCTTGTTGTTTGGAAACTGAGACTGTTAGAAGAGTTTACTTTAGATGATGTAATGAAGTAGTTGAGACTTTTTTTCTAATATTTTCTGCTTGTATGTGAGCATCTAAGCAAGCAGTGTGGAGCCAGCTGTGTCTTAGCTGGCGAGTGTACCTGGTGCACCCCTGCTATTACTTCAAAGCTCCTGAAGCTGCTGAATTCTGAAGTCTTTTCTTTTTGATCTCTCTGCAGGAGCCCTTGCCAGGGTAGCTATGTGAATATTGCCCTTGAGCTCAGAAGGATTTTTGTGTTCTACCAGAAATTGTTTGCAGGCAGCGTTGGGCTCTGGCACTGCAGCATAGCTTATAATAAGCACTAGCACTTAGGTTCTTTCTTAGGCACTAAAACCCATGGTTGCTGCTCTTGCCTGGTGGCTGCCGGGCACTTGGCCAGATGACTATGGGGTGCCCTGATAGCCCTCCGGCTTGAGATGCAGCAGATGTCCAGATGCAGTGTGTGAGATGGGGCTGAGCATGTGACAGTTGTTAGGCTCCTTAGCTTGCTAATTTGTGTGATGCCTTAAATGTAAAAATGTCCAGCTGATGTCTGTCTGTTGGTATCTGTTACCTGCTCAACAGACACAACTCAGTTTTTTCACTCCCTGCTAGTGCAAGGTCTGTGATGAGCAGAACCAGGAACTTGTGGAGTTTATGACTTAGTCCTTTTCACCTCCCACTTTCTAAATTCTGTTCCCTTACAAACTTGAATTTTTTTAATAACAAGGGGAGAAATTACATATTTTAGTCACTATTTCATTTTGTTACTGTGGTACTGTGCGGAATTAAGGGTGTTGCTAATGTCAGCTATAGACTGAAGATTTTTAAATCTATAGTGATGCTAGTATGATAATGTGAAAAATGGTGCTTAAGAGTGTGTGAGTGTGTATGTATTAAAGCAAAAGGACTCATCTATTTTTTTTTGAAGGTAGAAAACAAAACTGACTTCATTTCTGAAAGATTTCTTTACATGGACAACTTTCTATAATGAATTTTGGGGTTTTGCTTGCACAGTTTAGGTCAGTCATTTTTCCTTATGTTGTTTGCCTAGTAAAAACAATGTTAGCCAGGATTTAGAGCCAATCTTGTAAGCAGGTTTCAGCCTTCTTTGGATGAGCTAGTTTTCTGGTAGGGCCTTATCTTCCTCTGTATATATGGGACAGTTGTCCTAGTGCGTCTTACCCTGAGCCATGCCAATACATAGAGAATACAGGAAACAGGTACTGCTTTGTAGCTTGAATGGAAATAAAGCTTCTGAGGATTTGAATGTCTCAGTTTCATGACTGTATGGAATGGTTAGAAATGCAAAGCAAAGATAAACACGTAATCTACCCCTTAGAAACACGTGGGCTTTTCAGTTTGCTGGAGCTTGTGTGCCAGGAGGCTCCTGCAGCTTGCCCGTGCATTGGCCTCCTTGCAAGCAAGGTTTACACAATGCACTTGTGAAAGTACTGCTGGCAGCTCTCCCCTTGCTGCCATAATTTCTCTAGTAGGAAAGAATAGGAATATAAGTCTAAAAAAATACTCTTGTAAATTGGTAACAGCTCTCAGGAAATTGTGACTGATATCTTAATAGAAGCTCATATGTTCTAGCTTTGCCACCCTGTTGATGCTCAACAGCTTAAGAACTGCATTGAACTTGGAGGGGATTTAGTCCATTTTTGGGTTGAACCATTAAGGGCTTCAAGTACAAAAGAAAAAAAGACTTTTCCTGTAGTTACATTATTAGACAGTAGACTTGCACCTGCCATGATCATTAGATCCAAAACTAGATGGTTGACTCCACTGTAAACTCATTTTGGTATGCAGCCTCACAGGCATGTTGGTGATTTGGTGAAGTAGGTCCCTTCCTGCACAGCGAGGACGGAGCCAACATGTTCTGACGGGGCTGGAGAAGCTGCTTCCACTCTTCCGAGGATCTGGAGGAGCCATCCCTGAGCTCATTCCCAAAGGCATCTGAGACGTGTCTGCAGGCTGGTGTCTGGAAAGAGGTACGTGCCAAACCGGTCGGGTCAAAACAGCAGCAGCAACAACAAAAAAGATGCCCTAAAGTTTTGTAGTTGTTGATAGAGGAGGGCCCTTCCTGCATAGGCAGACTGCAAGGGGGCAAAGGGCAGAGCTGAGATTTTACACGGTCATTTTGGGGGTGAAGCAAAAGCTGAAGCTGAAGTGTAGGCAATACCAGCTTCAGGTGACAAATGATGTGATTTTAAAGTTGATTTAGTCTTTCTCAGTCTCATGGCGGAAGTCTGTTTCCAAACTCCTCTTAAACTATTTTCTTTCATTATAAACTCTGTTCTACGTTTCTGTTTTTTACTCTTTTGGAGTACTTGGGCAGGGTCCCCTGGTGAACACATGAACTAGTTGTACTTGGTAAGCTTTTCCTATGGATGCTGGGTGAGTTGTCGCCTTGAGATGAAGGGCTTGAGATGATCACATTTTTTTATCCTCTAATAAAGTTGTACACTCCAGCTGTACTTTAGCATAACATGAGCTTGGGCCTGAGGCACTTCCTATGCTAATGCACTAACCCTGCCAATTGTAGGGCTTTTAGTGTCTTGATACATAAATATTCTTCCTAGATTATTGAATATTAAATGTTCTGTCAGAGCATGATGGTTATGAACTGAATACCACCCTGATAACCTTTCCTCATTTATGTTCTTGAGGCTACAGCTTAATTACCATGAAGTGTATGGCTTAGGGTCATCTCCAGTAAAATTACCATGCAGCAGCTCTGTCCTGCCCCTCACTACAGCCAACTTCTCATGGTTTCCTTACACTTGAAGTGTGAGGGCAATTTGGGGTTTCTGAGATGCTACTATATACCTTGTTATAATACAGCTGATCTTCTCTTATAGCCTCTTATTTTTTTTTTTTTTTCTCTCTCTCACCACCCTGTGTCTGTTTTGAAAGGCCTTCCCTTTCTAGAGGTGCTCCCCGGCCTCAGTGAGGCCTGTTCAGCACTAGTTTTCCTGGCACTGTCGGAGCACTAAATGTTGGGCTAATTCTGGAATACTGCGTCCATAAATGTGCCTGGGCCAGGAGGGCTCTGTGATGGCCCCCTCCTACTTGGTGAGGAAGAGAAAACACTCCTGGCTGCATGGTAAAGGTGTTTAGGGATTATATTTTTTCCCCAAAAGGTGAGTTGTGGCCTTCCCAGGGGGAGCACGTGTGGTTGTAACGGTCCTTGCTTGTGCTGTGTAACTGCTGTTGGGAGGAGGTGGCAGCAGAGGGAGGGCGCCGAAAGGCTGTAGGCACATGCCCAAGGAACATGAAACTGTGACTCAGCAGTGAGCGGCTCCTGCTGCAGCGAATAAATCAACCCAAAAAGCTATTAAAATCTGCAAGGTTTTATTTTTCCTGAACAAAATTCCTCCTGTGTACAAGTCTGAGCCTCAGTACCCGAGAGGCTGCCTTTGCAGACCAGCGCTTCCTGCCTTGCTCCGGGTGCGTTGGAGGCTCGGGAGCCCCGCTTTCCCCACTGCCCTGTTTGGCCAAAGCAGCGTCTTGGTCCTCGGCACAGCGCGGGGCAGCGCTCGCCCTGGCCCTCCCATGAGGGCTCCCTAGCCGAAACGCCTCTGGCACCGGCTTTGCGCTGCGCCCGCGCCTCGCGTAGTGGCAGCGTAATGCCCGAGTCTCTTAGTTAAAATGCAGCTGTAAAAAGGTGAAGGTTTAAAATACCTCAGAGGCACAGTGCACGTGAGCTGTTCCCTGTAATGGCATCGGGGGCAGGTCACTCGTAGGGTGGTTCCTGCAGCAGAGGTGCTGCAGAGCAAGTGTGGCCCCAGCATGGGCTCCACTGGGGAAGGAGGGGACGCGGGACAGGCAGGCGAGCCGGGCACCGCGCGGGGCCCCCGGCGCCTTCGCGCGGCACCAACCGCGGGAAGGAGCTGCCGTGCGAACAGGGGGACCGTGGCTCTCCCCGCAGCTGCAGCAGCTCCTTGGTGGCGCAGAGGGGCAGGAGTTAGGAGGATCCAGCAGAGCCGTGTGCTCTAGGCTAAAACATCTCTGGGGGTCAGCGTGCCGGTGAGAGGGGCTAGACGAGCTCAAATCCGGTCAGGCTGCCACGTCCCTCTCCCCGCCTCGAGAGCCCTCCCTGTCTTGGGCATTTCCCTGCACAAAGCAGAGCTGAGTTGCCGAGGGACCGTGGCTGGGGATCCCATTGGAAGGGGTGCTGGAGAGCTGTGCCAGAGGCACGTATTCCTTCTGGATGTGAATCCTCAACAGGCTTCCCAGCTGGGCCTGTTCCCACCTGCCTTCCACCTTAAATAAACAGATGTTAATGCAAATACTTGCAAGCACACATTTTCCAGGTGCAGGTCTCCAGCTATCATTTGCCCTTGAGCCCTTACGATTATTACCATAGAAAGCATCAAATAGCAGATTCCTACGTGGAAGTAGGCCCTTGGCGCAATGGTCATAAGCCCTGTGTCCCAAATGGACCTCGGAAATTCCCTGAAAAGCACAGGAGATGTGAAGCACAGGCCTTCCCTTTCCCCAGCGATCGCTGTCCCGTTTGTTTGCCGCGTTGTTCAGGGTCACAAAGCCCTCACTATGCTTTTCCAGGCAACTATTGCTCTGATCCCCCTCATTAAACTGTTTGCCTGGAAACATCAGCAGGCCTCAGTCTGCTGCAGGGAATGGGGTGAGTTTTAGTTCTTCCCATGCGATGAAATCCAGGATTTGTTTAGTCTCTGGAGACAATTTAAAAAGGAAAAAAAATGGGTTACCATTACTGTTAATAGGACTACAAAACTGATACTTTATTATTTGAAACATCCCATGCAGAAAATTGTCTTTCTGACTCACTCGGGAGCTTTGCTGTTGGCCTTGCCCAGGTGTAGGCGCTGTACTTGGGCATGACTGTCTTAACCTTGGGCCGGATGGCAAAAATGTCCTCCCATGGAGCTGGTTAGGAGCTGGTTAGCTGGCCAAGTGTCCTCGCTCCAGCAGCTGCTGGTGGTGGAGAGATAGAAAGCAAAGTTTAAGAAATGAAAGGTGTGTTTTGTGGACTTTTCTCGGGGACACCTTCAACTTTTGGCAAAAAAAAAAAAAAAAAAAAGTTTTAAACCATAATGTTTAACAGGTACTGATGGATCTGCTTCCATGAATTTGCCCAGTACCTTTTTGAACAGGTTTGTAGTGTTGGTCTTAAATGATCTCAACTTAATGCCCGCTTAATTGTGCACAGTGAGAAGGCAGTTCTGCCTTCTGTGTCATCACCTGCTGTGGGAGCTTCATACCAACAACCCTGTCTCATATTGAGCTTCCAAATTATGATGACGCTACAACTTTGTATGTAAATCTTGACTTTACATGTTTAACTGCGCTTTCTATGGAAGTCCTATTCATGGCTTAGTTTGTTCCTCTCTTTGCGTTGGGTTGCTGCTGGCTTCCAGTGGCCGAGTCCTAGATTTCAGGCTAACAACTTGTGTTCTCCTAGCTGTGGGGAAAATTCAACCACACAATTTCAATGTGAGCATGGAGGGAAGAAGACAGACTTGTGACTTAGTAGAGTGTGTAAATGGGGTGGAGTTACAGAAGCAGAAAATCAGATTTTTGGACTAGAAAGCGCAGCCCTTGCTGATAGGTAGCAGTGCTTCACACGCTACCACGCGGAGCCCACCTTGCTTCACAGGGAGCACTCGGCTCGTTTCAAACACAAGTCTCACTTTTTGACCACGGACATAGTTGGTTTATTAAGGCTGGATTTCCTTTGGCGGAGCTCTCCATAGTTACTGTGTGCTCTTCAATTTTCTGCCCCTGTCCTCTTTCAGTCAGAAATAAATGTATTTAAATGGTGTATATTTTTCAAAGGGGCCCGTGTTTGCGCTCATTGTGTCCACTGTTTGCGGATGGCCCCGCTGGTTCCCCTGGACTGCAGGCACCTTCTGCCCTCGTAAATGAACTGGCTGTAAACCAAGGGAGCCGAATTTCCTCATGCTGGGCATTTTGCCATGGAAAGCTGGCGCTGGCAGCCTCTGCGCTGTTGTCAGATAGACAAGGTCTGGGGAGAGGGGTGGCTTCCTCCTCAAAAATGATTAAATAACAGGCAGCTCAGAGGTTTTTTAGGGGCTGCAATAACTCTTCCTTTCAACGCTGGCTTTCTGGCTGGCTGAGCTGGTGACGTGTGGGGATATTCTGATTTTCATCTCTTCTTCCGTACGTGGAAACTCTGGTCTATCCTGGACAACAGAAAACTGGAAAATTAGCAGAATTGTGAATTCACAAGAGTAATTTGCAAGTATTGGGCATAATTAGCGGGAGAAGACTTTTTTTCTTGTTGTTCTGAAATAAGTTAGTTCATGGTGGCGCTTGCAGGAAGGAACTGCAGTCGATGATAGCTACTAATACGTATAAAGAATTACCCCCAAATGCAGGTACCTTTTGTTCTGGGGGGAATCTGATCTGTCCCTGGACTCTGAATTTCAGGTGCATAAAGTTTCTGTTTTGGGGGAAATGTTGGGTCTGCAGAGGAGTAAAAGCCTGGCACTGGTGCGATGGCTGTAATTCTCCTATGCAGGACTGTTCAATTTTCTCTGTTTAAAAATTGCTTTGGACTTTATATCTGGTCATCTCCTGGAATAATAAAACTTCATTATAACCTCTCAGACATATTTACTCAGGTGGAAATACTTCCAGAACAGGTTGTTCTTTGCTTAGGGATGAGTTTAACCAATAAGAGAAGTTGGATGACCGTGTCTCTTTTTGACCCCATGAACCTAACTTCCACACATCTCTTTAATCTATTAATGAAAGTTTGTCTTGAAGCTAAACATCAGGCATTCAGCTTCTTATAACAGCTTGATTTTTTTTTAATACAAATTTTTTACTCTCAAAGAGTAGAGAGATAAATCTTTCAAGAATTAATGGTAGATACATTGAAATGATAATCTCAGCTATGATCCACTATTTAAAAAAAAAGCGTGGGGATTATAAGATTTATAGATATGCTAAGCTTGCATTTTATTTCAATTTGCATTTAATTCAGTTAACCACACTTTTCTTACGGGCCTAGCTGTTATACGGGGGTTTAGCGGAGTTTCTATGTTAGTGATGGCTCCTTAAAAGAGGAGACCTGCAGCATAAGGGCGAAGCAGAAACTGCTGCGCGCACTAGATGCAAAAGCTCAGTGTGACAGCCGAGCGTGGCCACTGCTGAGTCACGGCGGCAGCCCAGCCCCGCGGGGAGCGAACCAAGGTTCAACGGGGAAAGAGGCACCTTCCTTCCTGCAGGAGAAGGTGAGGGGGGAAGTCCCGCGGGCCCGGCCAGGGCTGCGTCACGCTTGGGGCTGGAGCTGCAGCCGGGCACAGGCTCCTGCTGGGTGTTGGGCTTGTGGCCTTTGTGGCACTGAGTCGGGCCGTGGTTTTCTGACTCGGTGCTTACTGTGCTTGCAAAAACACCTGAGCTCCTTCTGGGCTGCCCGGTAGTACCGAGGGTGCAAGCGAATGTTCTTGCAAGGAGCCCTTTCTTGAGGGCTTGTGCTCGAAGGGCCCTGCTCCTTGCTGCGCTCTCGGCTTCCCCAGATGTGATTTAGACCTCCCTGCGCTGCCCTGGGACACGGGAGACACCAAATACAGTAGTGAACATGGACGCAGCGTGAATGGGTGAGCTTCCAATTTTCTTCCTGCAGCCCTTTATGTTAAAACATGGCCCGGAAGCCAAGAGAAAAGGGACACGAAAGCACAAGACCGAGGGCTTTTCCCCCTGCCTCCCACCCCCTACATAACCAGTGGTATCCGCCCTGTTCCCGTGGCCTTCAGCAAATGTCTGTCTGCCATAGGAAATGGCTGCAGGGGAAAAAATAATGCAGCGAGGTGCGTTTCATGGCTTTAGGCAGCCTTCCTGAAGGGAGGAGGGAAGGAAGGCAGGAAGGATGTGCTTCCTGCTCTCTGCCTTGGGGGTGCCCCTCCGCTTGGGGGAAAAAAGCGGCTGGGGGGACGGCGTCGCGTGCGGCTCCAGCGGGGCCTCTGTGCAGCCAGGGCCTTGTGCAGCCAACCTGCAGCTCTGCCCAGCTCTAAACCAGCCTCAGGAGACGCGGGTCTTGAGCGGCAGCGCTCGGGAGCTGCTCCGTGGCCTGAGGGGGAAGGAGAGGAGGGCTCTTGGCCACCTCCCTGTGCCGGGTTACCACATGCGGGTGCAGACAGAAAGCAGGTGTGTGGGAGGAAGCTGCTGCTCGAACAGTTCATGCACCTAAAGGTGAAGGAGGAGGCGCGGGTGTCACGGAGCATCTGCCACTGCCGGCGCGACGTGTCTCGCCGGCCCTTTGCTCCAGCGCTTGCCTCAGAGTTTCCATGTGTTTTTGCTGGCTGCTGCTTCTGGAATTTACTGCTTCTAGTGTGCCTTTTCCCTCTTGTGCTTAGGGAGCAGGCGCAGATTAGGCTTGTTAAGGAGTAATTAACTTTTGCTGGTATAAAATTAACTAAAACAGCGCTATTTGTTCCCCTGGGCTGGTGGCAGCAGGGCTGAGAAGGTGTCCAGAGTCCGAGGCTCAGGGTTTGTTAGGGCTGTGCAGAAATAAGTGACCCAAGGCAAGCTCTCCATGCGTTCTGTCCAGCTTGCAGGTGCTTCCAGCACCTGGCCTTGGCAGGGAGGTGCTGTGATGCCGGGGCTGTGGAAGTGGCTTTGCCTCTGCTAGCTGCATCCTGCTTTTTTCTTTGGCTTGGTGCTTGCTTTTGGGATTTGCTTTTGTTTTTTTTTGACATGCCAAGTATTTGTAACCTTGTCAGTGCCCATCTCCAGGATTGCGTCATGATGCTTTTGGTGTTCTTGGTGGTGGGCAGCTGTTTAGTTTTCTTCCCAGGTACTGAGCAGCTGGGCCAATGCCCTCCTCCTGAAATCCCATGTGAGATCAGCTTTCCTTGCCAAAACCGCGGCTGTGTGGCAGTTTGCAGAGGGGTGGCAGCCAGGCAGAGCTCAGCTCTGTTATCTGAACCGGGCTGGGAGATGTCAGGTGTGGCCAGAAACCCCTGCGGGCCGCGGAAGGGGTCTGAGCGTGGGGCATCTTTCCATCTCCTCATAGGCAGCATGGAGGAGAAGGCTATTTTCCTTGCTGGCGTTAGGGGGAGCACACCTGTTAAGAGACTACATGCTTAAATATATATATGTATATATATATATATGCACACAAAGAGGTTCAAACCTTTTGATTTCTGTTTAAGCCCCTTCAGTCATCATAGTCTGTTCACAAACACCAGTAAGAAAGCTCCTGTAGATATTTGAGTATGCAGGACCTTGCTCTTGGAGACGTCAGGCAGTGAGGAGGGGTGGAAAAGGGCCGTCTGGTGCTTCCGCCACCTAGAAAGTAGCGGTTCTGGGTGGCATGAGGAGCTGCTGAAGCAGGGCTGGGACTGGGCCAAGAGCAGAGCAGGTCCTCTGCGAGCTGGTAGTGACGCGTTGGACTTGGTTGGTCTCTGAAGAGAGACCAAGAGAGCGCTCGGCAGCCGGGTCAGCTCTTGCCAGTGATGGGACCGCCTGCTCCGTACTGGTGTTTGTGGTTTGGTTCTGCCAGCTTTGCAGGGACGTGGCAGCATCCGTGCATCAGGGAGGTGCCGCTGCCAGGAAGGCTGCTGGGGAAATCACCAGCTGGAAGGTGCAGGAGGATGGCGGGAGCACGAGGCAAAGGGTTATTTATGGAGAGGGGAAGAGATGCATACGAGGACATCTGCTCTGAGGAGCTGCTTCAGAAACAACCGCGGGGGAAAGTGTTTGCAGAGCACAGCAGCAACCTGCAGCGCGACGCGAAGGGCGGCAGCGGCAGGGCCCCGTGTGCAGGCAGCCCCCAGCAGCAGTGGGGACCCACGCGCTTATCCTGTTGCCAGATCAGCCCTGCACCAATATCTATGTTTTACAGCCCAAAGGAGGTGCTGTTTCCATATATTCTGCCCAGGAATATTCAGAGCTGTGCTCCTTGCTGTCTCCTAAGTCATCAGCTTTTAAGCTCAAGTCTTTGCAAAATACCCCTGTTCTTCACTGTTCTTCACAATGAAGCAGGGCCATGTGTATTGAGAAACAAACCCATCCTTAAGGTGAGGCCTTCTTCACTTGGAATAATGAAAAAGCAGATAGAGACGTTTGGAAGGAGGATGCTCCTGTCCAGCGTCCTAGAGCTGGGCGGCAGATGCCCACCCCAGTGAGGAAGGCTGTTTGCAGGCTCCCTTTAGTCCGGGGAGAGGACGTGTCAGCTAAAGGCCAGCTGAAATAGGAGCAAAACAGCTCATTTGAGAAGTTCAGCTTCCCCATGTCCTTCGAACAGGACTCTGATGAAGTATTCATGATGACTTTGCATCTTTATCTACTTTCCAGTTTGGGGTGGGAGAATTGACAACAAATATCTCTTAAAAGCAGCAACCAGATGTCTTCCCCCTGCTGCTGCCTTTTTTTTTTTTTTTTTAAAGCCATCCATGATAGGTGAGAGAAACACTATACAAACAGAAGTACAAGAATGAGATATAGTAGCTGATATCACTAGTAGGAAGCAGCTGTATTTCTTTTGCCTGCTGTGGCTGTCGGGAAGTCCTGCTGATGGAGCTGACTTGACTGGAAAATCCTCTAGCTGGAGGGAAGTGCTACCCTCTGTTCTCTCTGCAGTGCTGTGTTTTCTGATAAAGAGCTAAGGCATTCACAGAAATCTGTTCATGCTGCTTTAACCACTTGGAATGAAACTCTGTTCTCAGCTACAGCACAGGGTAACTAACTGCTTGGTGTTTTTTGCAGTGTTACTCCCTGTTTAATATTGCTATTACTAAGTACACTTAGGTAGTATCTTTAAACTTGGATGTTATAGGTGTAGTACTTGAACCTATAGTTGGGTAAACAGGTAATTTGATTTATGGTTTAATTCACATTGAAACTAATGATCACTTAAAGTCCAGGCTGTTTAGGCCATCCTGCTGGATACCTGTACCAAGGTAAGTTGAACCTACAGAATCTGCATACACCTGCTTTTAGGGAGACATCATCTTCAAAGTGTGGGCATTGCTTTTAAAATGGGCTGAATACTGAGGGGTGTGTGTGTGTATATATCCATATGTAATCTGTATACATTTTTAACTTTGAGGGAAAAGTACTGCACATTTTGCTATTTTGGTATCTCTTCAGGCCCTGCCAACTCTTAGGCTTTCGTGTGCATTGGTAACCATACCAAAAATACAAACCACCGTTCACTCAGATTTGGAAGGTAACGGTTTTATTGCAGCGTGGCCTAGGCATGGGGCTTTCTCAGTATAGCTGTTCGACTGCATCCTTCTGCTTACAAACCTTGCCACCCTGTTTGCCTTGCACATCTCTTTGCCTGCTCTGAACAGGACCTGAGTGTGTTGCTCCACTCCATTGTGCCTCTCCCTTAGACAAGCTCTGGTCTGCTGAGGACGTAGCTACACCATGGGGAGAGCCGTAGTGTTTGCAAAGCACCCCAAGCAGGCAACCTGCAAGCAGCTCCAGTGTGGCCGTGCCTCAAGTCCAGCGACCAAAAGGTAACGACGATTGCAACCTCCTTGCACCTCCCTTGTCCCAGCCTAGCGAAAACCAGCCTTGTGCTTGGCACGGTGATGTGCTGAAGTTGGGAAGGATTAGGTGAAACGCTCCTTGGTGCCTGCACAGAGCGCCGGGGGGCTGCAGGGGCAGGCGGCTTGGGCCGTGGCGTGCGCCAGCACGACGCGCTGCGAGGCGGCTGGGACCCGACCCTGCCGCGGCATGGAGGGGTAATGCGAAGCTGGGGGTAGGATCTCGCACTTCTGGAGTCTGAACTTAGATCTAGATTAAATGGAGTGGTTCCATAGCAGTAGTAACAAAAGGGAAGGGGGATTCCACATGCTGGTTTTAGTCACCAATAATTCAGGACTGCATGCAAATCTCTCTTGTAGAGTAGTGGATATGTTTTTATCTCCCTAGGTTTTGTCATTGTCCTTTGTACAGAACAGTGGTAATCCATCCACTGAGTGACCGTTACTGTAACCTGGTAGTTTCATTTAGGTGATTTGTGTCCTGGTTAGAAGCTTTTATTACTTTTGTTCCAAAACCTGCTGAGTCCTAGTTGGAGCTGTAGTGAATATAACTGCTGGCTTGTAGATGGTGTGCGTTCTGTCAATAATCCTCTATTTTTAATATTGTGTGCCCTTGCAGTTCCTTTATACTGTTGTTCTTTAAGAGGAAGACAAGAGATCCAAAAGTATGGAATCTCATACCCAGAAATGAACCAGTGCTGAGTGCTGTATTGAAGAAAATTAGGGCTCACGGTATACATTGTCTTGAGGTATTTGTCATTATTTTGCATGGCTGAGCTTCAAATTCTGGACTTGAACTCTGTAGTTGTACAGACAAATGCTTAGTACTTTGTGAATCATCTTAATAACAACGTTGCTGTTACCAGGTTATGATGATGCTGGATTGGTTTTACGGAAAACACTGAAAAAGCAGTTCAGTACTCACCAAAAAGTCACTAACTAATGCTAGTCATAACAGTAACTACTAATTGTATTGGTGAGTGAATCAAAAAGATTTGAGTTATTTTTGTGGAAAGCTGAAGTCACGCTCATGACTGGGATAAACACATGTAGTTCCGCTGAGGTGAGCGTTGCTCACAACAACGCTGTGTTTGGTCCTGGGAAACACAAATCTCAGAACTGCTTTTAAACCTCAAAAAGCTTCATCAGCGGTCACTAACAGTTTGCTTAGCAGTAAACAAAGTGTTTTCAGGGTTGCAAATACATCATATAAATATAAACTAAGAGTTAATGATAAGTAGACTGAAAAATATTTTGGAGGTAGGTAGCATCTCTGATTTCATATGTTTAGTTATAGAGCAGAAAGTCCTATTGCTACCCTGTGTGCAAAAAAAAAAAATTGCTATCATATGAATTTCAACTGAAATAGTAGTGTTCAGGAAATAATCAGACTTAGGGACAGAGATGCTGAACTTTTCTCGGACTGTGACTCTGTCTCACTCCGTGGCTTGTGTTGAGATTAGCAATGCAACGGCTCAAGGAGCTGCAGTCTTCAGTACGCAGTGCAGTTGCTTCTCACCTCGAGTCACTCAGGCTTGCATTTCTTTTTTTCCCTGGAAAACGTCAAAGAATTCATAGATCAAAACCCAGGATTTGACACAAAGACAGAGGTACTGGATCTGAGAGAAGATAAAATTGAGGAATTGGGACAAGATCTCTTTACTTGTTGGGTAGTAAGAATTTAGTCTGCAACAATATCCCTTTTAAGATACCAGTTTGTCAAACTTCCTGCACTTGTTAACATTAGACTTGGTCCATCTTCAGTCAGCAAAAGGCTGTTAAAATCTAAATGGAACTTCTTCCTGCATCAGGAGTAAATCAAAACATTGTCTGGTATTAGGAAGCACTAAGCTAGTAGAAACACTTGCCATTAAAATATTGCTCTTTAGTACTCCTGTGACTAGTCATACAAATGATAAAGTCATGGTACTTGAGTAGCTGTCTCACCAATTCTACAAGGAAAGGTAACATTATCTACTCGCTCCTGCTCAGCATTGCCTTATGCTTTCGTGCCAAACGTCATGCTGCATTTGAGCATTGACTGATAACTAAAATGAATTTAAAGCTAATCAGCTTCTAGATATAGGTGGCCACAGAATGCAAGAAGTGATCCAGAAGTGACAGCTCAAAGCCGAAGGATTTTCTTTTTTAATTATTCCTGTTTGCTTGGGATAGGAGACAAAATGTGTTTGTAAACCCCAAAGTCTGCTGCAGGTGCAGAAAACTGCTCCAGCTGGCACTCAGAATGATTGGAAGATCAATTACCTCCAGCAAAGCTCTTCTCCTGCCTTTGTTGCCTGGTTGCTCATTTTTGAGGCTGATTTGTAGCTATATACACAAGGTGAATTAAAAAGACCAGGGTTCTGTGGTCAGTACCTGCTTCAAGTGAACAGTCTCAGCACTTGCTCCAGAAGCCCTAAATTTGTTTTAACCGATCGGATGGAACAACGTGAAGTGCTTTTGACTTTCAAGTGACATTTTTCCACTAATCATGCTGTTCCAGAATGAGAGCACGAAGTCATGTAGTACGATGTACCTTTCTTTTCAAAGTTGAGTTGGTGATTGGGAATGAACAGACAGATAAGTAAATTATTGGAGATCGCTAATGACTGACTTAAAAACAAACAAACAAAAAAAAACAACAAAAAAAAACAGAATAATATTTAGCCTGTTGCTTATGGAGCATTAAAATTGCTACAGGGTGCCAACATGTGGTGCTACTAGGGTGTTGTGACAGTAATACACTAAATGTTTGTACAGGTTGTCATCAATATTTGAAATCACTTGTAAAAACAGCACCTTAATATAATATACTATTACCATGCCATACTCCAAGTGGCGGTATGCTTTTACTTTTTGGTACAGAAACTAGGTGGTATTTGCTCTTTTCTGTTTGTTTTTTAGTCTTTCTTATGGATGGTCTCACAAAGACACAGAATTAACAGTACTCCTCTGATAATGTACACGGGGATAATGCTCAGATGGTAAAATATAGGTAAGCTTAGCATAGGTAAGTTGCATTGTATGTTACATTATCATATCATTCATAGTTAAATATGTTGCTTATTTTCTTTTCATGCCTTCTCCAACATGCCAAACATCTAGGAGCCTTGACAGATTAATGTTTTGTTCTTCATCAAAAAAAAAAAAAAAAATACAAGACTCATGTTCAAGACCTTGAGCCAACACAGCATGATCTTGAACCAAGGACTCTCTTTTGTACTTCAAGATCATGCTATTGAAGCACGTTGTCTCACAACCGAGTGGAAAAGGAAAAATTTGCCACTGGAAAGAAGCCTTCTTTTGGAAGCTGGACAGCTGGACCGGGAAACTCAGGTGGCTTGGAACAGTGACACAATATCCTTCAGCACAGAAATGGTAGATGTGTTAATTCCAAGTTGCATGGACCCTGAATTCTGCGTAGTACATGAATATAATTAAGCCATGCAGTTTTACAGGTTCAGTCCAAATTCAGAGTCCTCACAAACTCTGGTAAAGATGATAAAATAGTTGTTCGCACTGATGTGAAGGCATTCCTTCCAAACCACCCCCCAGCACAAACATGGGTTTGCTCCTTAGGATCAAAGCCAACCTCATGTCACAACCGCTGTCCTGGTTTCGCCACCCAGCTATCCACCAGGTTGTCCCCTCCTTGCTGTCCCCCACTCTGGGCGGCTGCCTGGACGCTTTTATTTTTATTTATTTATTTTTGCTGCCATGCAGACGGAGGAGCAGTGGGCTCACCTCAAATCTTGCATATGTGCTTACAAATCCACTATTAAGATAAAACATAAAAAGGGTAAGAGCGTGTCAGTTACCTTTTATTTTTTACTGGGATTTTTTTCAAAGAACGACTGCCTTTCCCGGTGCCCCAACGGCCCTGCGGGGCCCTGTCGCCCCCCGTTATATAACGGAGGCAGCGGCCAGCTCCCCCCCCCCCCCCCGCCGCCGCACACAAAGGCGGCGGCGGCCCCCTGCCCTCGCTCCCTGGGGCTGGTGGTGCTGGTGGCGAGGAAGCCATTTCGTGTCACCCCCGTCCCAACGGCCGCGCCGCGGGGGCCGCGGAGACGGTTGTCGGGGGTGGGGGGGGAGCGCCGGAGGGGGGGATAGAAGGGGTCGCAGGGGTTTCGATTGGCGGACGGCGACGCCACTCAGGCGGTAGCGGCCAATATCAGGGCCGCGCCCACCGGCGGGGGCGGGGCGCTGGTGGCCGT
>JAYECN010968809.1:0-17572 GCA_035222435.1 Microcambeva ribeirae
ATAAAATAAAATAAAATAAAATAAAATAAAATAAAATAAAATAAAATAAAATAAAATAAAATAAAATAAAATGCTTTAATGCAGGAAATTCTCCCTGGAGCTTTGCATTCACTTCATTGCACCCCCTCAGAGAGCCCCAGTGTCAAAGTACAGCTCCTTACATGGGGATTATCAGCTCGGGGTCAACACCACATGGATGTTGCATTGCCAGCCTTCTCACTGGCTGCGAGAAGGAAATGGAACACCCTGGCAAACAGCTTGCAGCACTGTGACGCACAAATCAGTTAAATTAAATAAAATTGTCCTTGACCAGCTGCCTCTCAGTGCCTCGTTTCATATCAGCGGCATTAGCAAATCATCGCTGGTGTGAATAGACCTGCCAAACTGATGATTCTGCGTGCTGTGGGGAGCAATTACCAGCCCTGCCTACTCTTGGTGACATTATTTTGGTACTTGACTACTTAAAAGGTGCAAACATACTCCCTTTAATTTGCTAAACTGACAAATTTACTCCGCACAAGACACAAGCTCATCTCCACCTTCAACTCGGCCCACCGTTTGTAAGGTGAAAAGGTCCTTTCTCTTTTTTTCTCCAGGAAAGAGGGAATTGATCTTTTTTTTTTTAGCATGAGTAAATTGACATGTTGACTGAAAAAAATCCACTGCTTGTCACATCAAAAGCTGGTTCAATAGTCCCTGTTACTCCTGTAACAGGGGTCAAGGATGAGTGAACCAGTACAACAGGAAGCAGTAGATGAAATCCAGCTCACTCAAGGGAGCTTGGGTCACCACCAACCTTCAAGAACTTTCTGGCGCTGTTTCATGAACCCCAGCCACATGTTGGAACTGGGATCAATCCACCACTAGATACTGACTGTTGCGTCCATCAGTGCCCAAGTCAATAGGACCTCATCAATCTGGAGTGAGGACTCTTGGCCTCCCATCAACCAAATGGTGGGTTAAAAAGATCTGCTCCAAAGACTCTGAAAAATTCCATGCTAAGATTTTTTTCTTCAATATTTCTTAACTCATAATTCTGACAGCAAAACTTTATTTAGGCAGTTCATGTTGTTCAAAAGCAGGATGGTCTTGTGCATTTTTGTAAGAATTTTTTTGAAGACTGAGGGTAATGGAGAGATTTCACCAAACACGTTGCCTTTCTCATAATTATTTCAGCATCCCATTGTTTCAGAATTCCCATTTTTAACTCCTGCTATCTGTTACCTGCCGGATTACCTCATTTTGCTGGCAGCTGTTGTTCTCAAGGGCCGTTGGTTGAGCCCAAAGCTGAAGGAGGACTGACACCCTCGATTTTTGGGACTGGAGGAGGTCTTGCTTGCTCAGTTGGGAAGCAAGATGCTTTGCTTTGCAAAGCCACCCCACATGGCATCGCTGATACTTCTGTGACTCAAAGAATCTTATTGCCTGCTCTTGAATAAAGTGAGAGCAGCTCCTGTGACTGACATCGTGACACAGGAAACACAAATCGACCATTATTAGATCTCTGCTTCTGGAGGGATGTGCTCTGCTTTTCAGATAAGGTTAAGAACTCAATTACAGCACTGAAAGGGTCTTTCATTGAAAATTCTCCTTTAAATAGCACGTAGAACATAAGGACAAATTACAAAGCTTTTGAGGAGCACATCTGTGCCAGACTGCTGGTATGAAGGCCCATCATCAGAGGGAGCGTCACCCGTTTCTACCATCCTTCCAAAGAAACAAGCCTCACACCTCATATAAGTAGGGAGCCCAGCTTTTTGAGGAAAACACACCAATAGACACCTATTTGGAGCATCCATTGCTTTGAACACATCTCTTCCAGTGGTGGAGAGGAAACATCCACCTGTGTTTGCAATCACGGAGGTGAAGCCTCGCACAGCTTAGCTGGGGTCATCTAGCTTGAAGAACTGCTAGAAGATCCGTCCCAGGCAGGAAAGATGAGATGTTTCACAGCATTTCAAGGTGCTGGATGGCAGAGGGGACATGGCAGTGAGTTGGAGGGCTGTGCTGAACCCCACACCTAGGAAAGGATGGGCGTCAACGAACTCAAGTCTCACCCAGAGTTGTCACTGCTTTTTTCTTTTTTTCCTTCTGTTATTCAGTTCTCTTGAAATAGGTTATGATTAATTACCAGAGGCAGTTAGCTAATTAAATCGTATGTAAGTGATAGTGAAAAACCACTATTCCCACTTGAAACACAAAACAGGGACTTATTGACGTTCCCTTTGAAAAATATATAAAAGAAAAAAAAAAAAAAGTCCTAAAGGCCCTAAAAGCTAATAATCTAGTGGCGAAAAGAGTTATCTGAAAGGGAAGAAACACAAACTTTTTGAGCTGGCTTCACCACTCAAGCAACTGTCACCACCTTCAAGCAATAAAATTGTAATTCTTGTATCTGAAAATCCTTTGAATACCTCAAAAACATTTCTCAGGACATGGTGACATGCAGAATGATATATGAAGGCTTAATATTATCAGGGACAGAATGAGGGCAGTAGGAAAATATGTTTGGGGTTTTTCAAAAGCACTCTCTTCTCCAGTCCTAATTTAATTGGGAAAATTCAGGAAAAAAAAAAAGGACCAGGACATGAGGAAGACCTTAGCAAGCAAGAATGTTCATAACAAAATATTAGCTAACGCACAGAAAGAATAAGAGAAAATATGGCTGAATATATCCTGATGCTGTTTGCTGGGCTGACTTGATGATGAGCACATGGTGCAGTGAGTCATAGGCACCTGGCACAAGGACGTGGGCAGCAGAACTGAAAAGTCCATTGACAATCAATGAAAATAATTAAAAGCAGGTGGAAGAGATGGTGGCAGGTAGGACTTGAAGAAGAATGAAGCTAGAAAGGCTAATCATATAATAATTGGTATAATGAAGACAAAATAGACGCTGCTATTCATCATTTATCAAAAGAATGACAGACCATTCAAAAGGCTATAGATTGAATCTTAGCAGCAAACAGCACTGAAATCAACCAACAATTATACCTGAAAGAATAACTTTCAGAGCATCTTTAAATTAAAACTTAATCAATACAGTGACAACAGCCTAGACTTTCATAGAGATAACAATATCCCCCTTGACCTGGGCTAGAAAAGGATGCCAGGCCACAGCTTTAGGGCTGTAGGAATCAGCAGTTGGGTAAAACAGAGACAACAGAAAATCCAAAGTATCCCCATGGTCTTGTGTGTCCAGCTCAGGTTGGGCTCCTTTGCAATGACAGAGCCAACAGGAGCTGCTGCCCATGTGCCCCATTCATCAGTACATGGCCAATTTTCTTCAACTTCTGATATTGCCTGGCTCAAAAGAAGTGGCAAAATGACTGGTCATGTCTATTCTTAAAGGTGGTTTGTCCATCTGATAGGGTCAGAGGCAGTGGGGTGGCATCACACATGCAAGAAAAGGCTTGGACAAGGTTGCTTGTTAGTAGAACAATCCTTGAGGCTGCTTTTTACAAAACAAAAGCGGTTCCAGTTCTGCCAGGGCACTCAAAAAGGAGGCTCTTGGCAAAGAACAGCTGTGGTACAGGACAGGGATGAGAGATACTTATCTTTCAATTTATCTTTTCAATCATTTCGTTTATCTATTCAATTCCATCCAGAGCTGAGAGGAAAAGGATAGTCTACCATAGTTCAAGAAAAAAGAGGCTTCCATCACTAACCGATTGCTTCTGAGAAGAAAAAGGTCAAGCTTAGTCTCTTTTCACACAGCAGGCCAGGTAAAGGCTTCCATCCCTCCTCTCAAATGAAGTTCTCCTCCAATAACCTCTCCCTTAACCCATCCAGCACGTCAACTGCAACGAGAGATTGACGGAGAGGTGTCATGGGAGGGTGGGATGCAACCACAGGGGCTTCAGCGGGGTCTCCCCTGGGAGACCCCTTGAAAATGGGAGGTTTCCAGCTCAAAACTGGTTTGGGGCAAGCATAGGGTAAATCCCAGGCAGGGGTGGACCTTACCTGCGGATAACTGTGCGGCGTCTCTCCTGCAGAGCAAGGCAGTTCCTGTCCGTGCATCACACGGCTCCAAGTTTCTCTGGAAAAAAACAAACAAACAAACCCCCCACACACTGCAGAACAACCAGCAGCAGAAACCCACCAGCCCTCAGAGCAGCAGGCTGGTTTAAATTCTTCTCGTTAGATCATTAACCACTGGTTTCATCAGGCTGCCTACAGACAAAATGTAATTGCTTGGTGGCTACTGCAGAGCGAATGGCCATTTCAGTTCATTAATGCTTTCACAGCTGTGGAGCCTGCCAGGGAAACTCGGTGAAAAGTGTCTTGCAGAGTTTGCTCCTTCCCCAGGAAAGGATTTCCTCTGCAAAAAGTGTTTTCACGCAGGCTCCTGGTACAATCTCGGGTGTCTTGTAGATCTTTAAAGGGTTCTGCCCCAAGCTTCTGCCTCCATATCACAGACATCTCCCCTCGGCTGGAGCCCTTAGGAAATCTGGGGAAATGATAAAAACTGTGTTCATTTTACAGGAGCCCAAGGCCATAAAAAATCCCATGTGAGCTCTGAATTCTCTCAAACTGAAGACAAATACATACCTACACACCTCTTTGGAAGTTAGGGCTACCAAGTCCTGTTTAGCATGTGTCCATTTTAAAGCTTGGCTTGCAATGACAACACACCATTAGTGTGGCTCAGGTGGCTCCCCTGAGCTGGCATTAGCTGTCATCGTTCCGCTAAACCTCACAGCCCGTCCGTTCCTAATTTACTTTTCTTGCTAGTGGGCCCTAGGCACCATCCTCACTCCCCCAACAGCTCCACGGCTCCCATTTCACTCCCACCGTGCAGACACGCAGGCGAGTGGGGCAAAGCAAACTGCAACAGGAGCTCCGTCCAGTGTCTGCGGAAGCTAATGGAGAAAATATTTCAGTGCATGCGATGCAGCTATTACCTCAGAAAAAATGTTGCTTAAATTAGAATAAGAGTTCTGCCAGGAATCAGCATTCTTCTGTTTCATCCAAGCATTCCCTAAAATATCACTTTTTATACCGTTTCTAGCATTCACAATGTAGCTAATTCTTAGAAGAGCTGAGGACTTGTGGTGCTGTTAATGATACTCTCTGGCATATTTTTTAATATTTTTTTTTTCTTCATAGGTCCTTCAGTAGCAGACAAACCAGGTTCCCTGTCCCTTTTATCTCCCACTTGATCCATTTACTGTCATCTTTCATGCCATGGCACATTGTGCCTGCAGCAAAGCCAAGGTCGGTCAGATGCAAACGGGGTATTTGAAACCAAAGCATGTAGTGGTCCTAACTGCTTGATTAGTGCAAAAGGAGCAAAAGGTCTTGGCTGTGTCTCATTTATTAAATTACCACCAGTTGTGCAAGGAAAGTTAAGGGCAGGACAATGACACTTCTGAGACTGCCTTCCCCATGTCACCGTTACTGTCACCCAGACAGACACGTGGGTTACAAATATCCTCTTAGTCTGACTCCTGCTGCGACGAAAATGTTGCTTCTGCCCTCCAGAAAAAAGAATTGCAGGTTTTCATCGCTTAAGCTTGGGATTTCCAGCTTCTCACAATGGGGGAAGATTTTCAGGCAGAGAATATGAAGGGGAGCCTCGAATTCTCAGAAATATCAATAGAGATGATTTTTCCTCTATGAGCCAAGTAGGTCTGCCTTTTTTGGACGTGTTTGCCTTTCTGTGCAGTTGCTAGGATGCATCTCGCAGAGGGTACCTATACATATAGCGCTGCCACATCCTTGCCAGCTCCACACGACCATGGTGCAGCTGGAGCAGACGCTGCCCCGCTGGAAGAGACACATTTGCATCGTGATAGAAGGAAGAAGAAGTGCTCGTTGTCCTCCTGTTGCCCAAGCCCTTTTTCCCAGTAAAGGGCTCAAGACCTTCAGTTCATCCGTTGGGATATCCAAGCTCTCCCTTCCCCAATTCATTCTCCCCCATTCCCTTCATTCATCCATCCAAACGAGCTGGTCCATTTGTCCCCAGGGAGCCAGATAACGGTGGCCTTGTCCTTGCAAGGAGTCATCGTTTCACATCTCTAATCTCTGCCCCAAGACTTCATCCCCCTTAAGTGGTCCAGGGACTCAGTGTCAAGGAAGGGATTTAAGTGTGATGAGTTTGACCCAGCAGAGCCACTGGCCTCCTCAAGAAAGCAAGCTGCGACGAACAGCGGAGAGCAAATTAATGCTCGTGTAGCTGGTGTGTAATAGCCATGTGACAGGCAGAAAGTTGAATTAAAGAATGAAAGGAATACTAGAAAGAAAGGGGGAAAAAAAGTAAGGAATAAAAGGTTAGAAAAATCCATCATCCCATCAGGTAGGAAAATGGAGGTAAACAGTTTAAAGAAACATATAGGTAATTTGGGAGAAAAAAACAAGTAGCAAATAGCGAGTATGACAGCCAGAGCAGAAACAAGCCCACGGAGATAGATAAGAGCTAAACAGTTGCTCCTTCCACCACGCAGAGGCAACACGAGCTCCTGGTACAAGGGAATAAAAGGAAGAGAGATGCTGCAGGAAGAGGAAAAAAATATATCCATTCTTCCCAAGAATCTGATCCATTCTCTGCCCATGGCATTTTCACAACCCATAGCTTCTTGTATCACTAGACAGAAATCTGAGAACATGAGATTAAATCCTGGAAGAGGGCAGCTTTCCAGAAATATCCCTGAGGATTATATGGGATGTCACCATGCACAGCAGCAGGGTCACACCTAGGGGACAGGATAGCCCTGAGACACCACAAAATGAGGAAAAAGAGGCTCAAGAAACACGAGCGGCCCTGCAAGGTCCTGCTCCAGGCCTGGCACCCACCTCCAGAGGCAGGGAAGGGAAAACCGGCTGCAGCAACAGGATCTGAGCTAAAGTAATACACCATGTGGATGCCTTTACAGAAGCTGGGCCTAATTACTCCAATAATTAGCACTCACAGTGGTGATTGCTTCCTTCCCTCAGTCCAGGGATGCAGAGCTGCCTTCTCCAAGCCAACTTTCTTCTCCCCTTGGCCGGTGCTCCCAGGGCTACGTCCTGCTCAGTGCACCCAGACCAAATGTAGGGGGTTCGTTTGCCACTGATTACGTTGATTAACTTCCCCAGCCACTGGGTTCAAGAGTCCCGGAGCACTTTGGGCTGCAAGAGACTGCACAGGGAAAAAGCAGTGCCAAGCAGAGCCTGCAGGTAAAATTGCTCTGTTTTGCCTGTTGAGTGCACCAGGCGCCCTCCCATCAGCTGCTGAAAACATCCCTTTGTACGGGAGCTACTGAAATCACTTAGTGTTCAGGGCAGCACGTATCCATGCAAAATTAAATGCGATATTTGCAATTCCCCTGGTGCAGGTGTGCATCCAAATGGAAAAATAAAAGACATTCTTCTCATTATTCCCAGACCTAAAGTCACTCCAAACCTAATAGCAGCTCTTTCCATTGAATACCCTAATTTCACAAGGAAAGGAACCCACCAAGCCTCCGTTTTTCCTTTGCATCCAGCTCTTCAAAATCAACAAGAGCTCCTCAGAAAGGGCTGCCACCACCTCACCTTATTTGTCTGCATTGGGGGAACCATTTCTTTGGGGTGTTGTTGTTGTTGTTGTTGTTGTTGTTGTTGTTGTTGTCTGAAGCAGTTTATTTTTACAGCCAGCTGAGGCTGCTTAAAATAGTGCAGCAAGGTAGCAAGGTGGCAGAGATGCAAAACTCGCTCGTACGCACCCAGGATTTCTGATGTTGGAGGCCTCGAACCCCATCGCTCTGGAGGCAATAAATAGATGTTACTAATCCAGCTTCTAAAATAGAAAACTTTCAAGCTGACGCTATTCTAAGGCTGGAAAAGAAAAAGCCAATTTAGTCAAACCTCTGCTATTTTCTCCTTTTTCTCTTTTTTCTACTTCGCAGTTTAAGGAGGAAGGCAGGAGAGGGAGGGTGTTTTGGGAACAGTGTTTCCAAACCTCTAAAAATAAAATCAAACCGCTCCATTGGGCAACGGGTTGTCAGACCTACAGGTACCAGCCCAGATGCACCCGCTCTGCTGGCCCCCAGAGCCGCAGCCATCGTGGTGGGACCGTCACCCCAGAGCTCCCACCGCAGCAGCAGCGACTGCTCCACCACAGAATTCAAGTTTCCAGCCCAAAAACCTCCTGTATCTAAAGTGAGAACCAGCCTCAAGGCTCTGCTGGAAGATCCATCACTCTGTGCCCTGGACGGCGGCTCCACAGCCGGAACGGCTCCACTCTCTGCTTCCTCCACGTTGCTTGGAGCGCAGCAGGATCATGTCTGTCCTTCCCTGTCTGGACCGTCACTAATTGGCAGGTATAAAGCAGGAAAACCATTCATGAGCAGCGGTGAATTATTTAATCGTTGTTTTCGCTGCCGCCACTGAGAAAACGCACTGGCGCTCCTGATGTGCTACCTGGGCTCTGATTTTTTTTGGTCCTTATTTGGATTCCGCAGAGGTTGAGAGCAGAATATTTACCGGCTTCAAGAGCCCTGCCTTTTGCCCTGATAAGTGGATGGAGAAGAATTCAATTAATTGTAATGAGATGCAAAAGTCAGAGCCCGCGAGCAGCCTGCAAAGGGGCTGGGCAGAGCAGCAGTCCTTGAACATCCAGCCTGGCATGCCCAGGGAGTTCGGGTCACGTTTGTCCTCGTCAAGGGCCTGGCCGATGGGCACGGGCGCCTGGGAGGCTGCGATGGGATTCCCGCCCGATAGCGCCGATAACCACGGCACTCCCGCACAGCAAAGCAAACCCAGGCCTGTTTTAATGGCCCTTGAAATTGGATGAGAGGAATCGGATACATGGAATTAGAAGCCAGGAGAAATCACGGCCCCCAGTATGAGAGAAATCAGATATATGGAATTAGAAGCCAGCAGAAATCACGGCCTCCAGTTTGTGATCTGTGGGCACATCCTCAGGTTCATCCCACGAATACGAACCGCTGGTCTCGTGTTCTGCATTTTCCAGCCTGTCCATGTGGCTTTTACCTTGGCCCTCTTCCTGCACGCCCAGGGAATGGGGCTCGGAGCTTGCCAATAGAGATGTTCATTTTTCCCCTGTCCTAGGGGAAAAGCAAAGCAGCCTTGCATCTGCTCTTCTAGGCTAATGCAGATATTAATGAAGGTATAGACAAAAAAAGCTCCATTAAAGTTTAAGTCAAACATGGGTGAGATGCGAGTGCATCCTACTTGGTCCGCTCCTCCCTGGATCCGCTTTGCTGGCTGCAGGATGCACGTACAGGAGGCCACAGGCTTTTACAAGAAAAGCATGTTAAATAATTAATATTATGGGATGAAAAGAAAAAAAAAAATCCCTTTGTGTTCTCCTGCTAGTTCCTGATTTGCAAACACCTGATTCTTGCTCACTAAGCTTTGATGTCACCAAGCCAATGGGTCAGTCACGGTTCCCAGCTTCCCAAGGGAGCTGCGACCAGAATTGCTGCGAGGCAAAAGATCAGCAGGATCCGGATCTAGAAGAAGCATCTTTGCTTCTCACTGAGCCAGAAGTGCCTATGGATTCCTCGTTTGGCTGAACAGGACTCAGGTTCATTTGAGTGACAGTAAAACCACAGTGTAAGAATATATTTTTTTCTAAGCACAGCATCTTCCATATGAATGAATAATTACATATATGAATAAGTAAAGTGGAGGAACGCAAGTGCGCTGCTGTTCACAAACAAACACATGGTTGATTGAAGGAGGAAAAATATCTTGCAGCAACTAGAGACCTCCAGCAAAGACCCAAATCCGTGAGCTGGGAAGGTCCTTCATGGACCAGGGGTGGCCCTAGATGGAGATGCCACCGTCCATGTCCCACCATGCTCAAGGCTGCGCGAGGGAGGTCCCCGCACACGACTCTTTTTTGCAGGGCAAAACTGGAGCCAACACGGCAGACCAAAAATAAACAAATAAATAAAATCAGGAAGAAAAATGAGGCAATATTAACGAGCTCCACCATGAGGAGAGACAGATCTTCCTCCCAGCTGCTGCGCAGTTTTTATTGATTTTAGCTGTCCCGGCAGAGACAAATCCGAGTGCAATGCTCCCATTTCTCTGCTGAAACTCCACTTTGCCGCTGATTCTATTTGTCATCTTCCCGCTCGCTTTCCTCGGATCTGATCTGCTGCCTTCCTGCACAAGAAGAAATGAATTTCTCCTCTTTCTGGCTCACTTTGCAGTTCTGCAAATTCTCCTACTTTGGATCAACAGTCTGGAGCCCAGGATGAAGTGGGAAGCAAGAACGGAGCTTTTTAAATGCAGGAGGCTGCTGGATTCACCCGCCAAGGCTGCTGAGCCTGAAGGCAGCTTGAGGTCCCCTCTGCCATGAATGTGCCTTGTGAGGGTTTGCACCTGCACAGAGATGCTTCTTCACCCCAGGATAACACTGATTATTAATTAATACGTTGCTAAGCTGACACGCGCTTCCTGGAACCATCTCTTTTGGCAGTCCATTGTGCATCTCATTCTGTAGTTTTTCTTGAGTATTTTCCTATTTTCCTATTTTCCTCCAGTGCAGGACCGGGCAGGATCCTGCAGGAGGGGTCTGTGCCCACGAGGCAAAGGAAAGTTTTCCAAATAGCCAAAACAACCAAACCCTTACCATGGCGAAGAAAACCCTTATTGGCAAACCAGTGAGAGAGAGTCTCTTTAGAGAAGCAAAGATATAGAACGAAAAAAAAAAAAAAAATCTGTTTAAAATCACCAGTTCACCTGGTTTTCTCATCTGACTTCACGATGCAGAAGAGTCTACTGAGATCAGAACCAACTCACTCAGAGCACCTAAAAGCAGCCGGGCTCATCCAGTCAGATTTGATGGATCAGCCAGAATTAACCTCCAAGTACCCATGGTGGGAGCAGCAGGGCCTCGATCCTCCCAAAGATCCCATCCCTCATCAGGCAGAGCAGCCTCCGGAGGCAGCAGCTTCTAAAAATCGGGTTTAGCAGACTGTAAGGAGATGTCATTAATGGGAGCCAGGCTGGAAAGACTCTATTTGATACAAAGAGAAAAACAGGGAGCTGACTGGGGAAAATAAATAAATAAATAAATAAATAAAATATTTTTAAGCATACAAGACAAAACATGGTCATTTGGCATCTTGAAATTACCCTGGGCCCATCCTGACAAGAAGGGATCCCTTCAGCATGGGAGGTTTGGCTGCACTGGGCATGAGCAGGGAATCCCTCAGCCCCAGGATGGGATCCTGGCACCCTGTGCAGATATTCCAAATTTCCCCAAAATAAGCATTTTTCCCCCCCTTTATATTCAGACTTGCAGACAGCTGCATTTTAGCGCTGCAGAAATTCACAGAACAAAACAGTAATCAGGTTCAGGCATAAGGAGATGCCCCAGTTTTGGGGCATCTTCAGCTGCTATCGCAGTGCTAAATTTTTAAAGCAAAGTGCAGCTGGGAGGAGAGCCGTTTTGCAAATAAAAACTGCAAATAAACATGGCTTTGGGGAAGCAGGCAGTGCAGAAGAACAGGCCCAGAGACAAGCGATCCGACATGTGTGTCCAAAACACCAATAAATCTAGAATTTTGCCACTCGTTTTCCCCCATGGGCTCTCTCATGAAACAGAAAACTGCCTCACCAGCCCTAAACTCGTGCAAAACAACCTTTAAAAACTGTTTCATTGCTGTATAAACACGAAAACCTTCAATGCTATGGCACATCTGCGTGTCTTTTCTAACCAACTTATATATTATTCAAATAACACTTATTGCCATAAAATAAATCTTTTTTTAGCATCTATTTTTCAGGCAAAAGCTATGATAATCTGATTTTTTTTTCTTTTATTAGAAAGATTTGAAAAATGCATGGTGCTGGGAAAGGCATATGGGAATGAAAATCCTGTGTCATGCCTAATGTGTTTTCATCACAGTAACCAGATAAATCGTCCTTTTTCCCCCTCTCCCTTCACCATTAATAATCTTCATGACTTTCCTAACCATTTGCTACTACTTTGTGTTTTAGAAGCTGCTCCAAAGTTTGGAAAACTTTCCTCCTTCCAGAGGAAACAAGATGGATTCAACATGCTTACGAAGAGGAAAATCCCCGTGTCCATCCTAAAATCAGGGTCAGAAATAGAAAAAGTTGCATGTGAATTCAAGGGCAGCATAATTAAATGAAATGCGTTATAATAGGAAGATATCGTGGACTGCAGGAAGAGCTGAAGCCAGCGGATAGAAGCCCTACAAACTACTTATGCTACAAAGCTTTTCATCAGGATTCCTAATAACCTAAAGAAAACATTTTTTTTTGTCCAGTGGAGCCACCAATAACCACGTACTGTAATTTAGGTATTGACAGCAAATGGTCTTGATCTGCTATGTCTTCTTTATCCTCAAACTGTAATTGCACCTAATCTTTGCAAAAAAATGCTACTTTGGGTAGTTGGAGGAAAAGAGTTTCTTCTCACTACCCACTTTTAATTGGTCAAGAGAGAAATGTATTCAAAGAAGATCCTTCAAAATCTAGAGTTACTTTTAGTATCAAAATAAAGCATCTCTTATTAAAAAAAAACAAAAAAAAAACAATCAACATCCTAGCAAGCGGAGCACAGTGGAAATAGGCTGAAAATTGTTTTTGACAATTTTTTGACAATAGGAGAAAATTGTTTTTGACAATTTTCAGTTTTTTTGAAGAAAAAAACTGAAGTGAAACTGGGTAGAAACAGAGCAGCTCCCTGGGGTCCAAAGTGCTATTTATTGAACAAACGAGATTGGATATTGCTTCAAATCCCTGGCATTAGGAGGGCCAAGATATTCCTGGCCATAACTGAGCCTCCAGCACCAAATACCTCCTCCCGCTTCGGCAGCTCTCACCTGAAATCCCTCACCCAGAGGAGGCCTTTCCAGGCCCTTGGAGTTTTAGGCTTCAGGAATTATCCCCAGTGGAAAATGCAGAGAGCATTTCCCCCCCAATTTCTCATTTCCCAGTGAGAGTTGCTCTGCCAGGTTTTCTGATGGGGACCCGATTTTTCCCTGCACACTGAAACCCCCAGGCAGAGACCTGGCCATTCCCAGAGCTTTTCCCACTGGGAATTTGCTTTTTTTGGTGGTTTCCTCGGGGGCAAACCTGAGCTTTGGGGCTGGGAGTAGATGTGCAAAGGGATAAAATTAGGTCCTCACGAGACACATTCCCTGCCTGGGGGTTATTTCTGGTGCACGTGCTAGATCCACCCCTGCTGCTTGCTCGGGGCCAAGTGTCCCTGGTGCATCCACGAGCACAGGACACGAAGGAGCAGATGCCACTCACCCAAAACCTCAACCGGCAGCAATATTTCCCCTCTCCTTTCCATTCCGTATTTCGCACCGTTTCCTACCAAAGCCGTCCTCAGTCATCGAGCATCTGCTTGCTCCGTCACGCCGGCACTTGCAAGGAGGACCGTGTTCTTCAGACAGAGTTTTCATTAGCAGAGCTCCGGCCGCATGAATTATGATGACCTATTTAAGCAGGTCAGGCAGGCGTGGATTGCAAGAGAGAGCTGTAATTAATGAGCGAGTCACAAGCCAGGCAGTTGATCTTGGCTAAGCTCAGATCTGGCCTCCTCTTTTCCCCTTTCTTCCTTAGGATAATCAAGGCTAAGTAATCAAATTCTTGCAATCAGCTCTGCTGCTCAGCACGAAGAGCGTACGGAAAAAGGTGCCGGTTCTGCGTAATCGCCCTGGAAAACCTTGTGCTGGAGGACAGATTTCACGGGATTTTTTTTTTTTTTTTTTTTTTTTTTTAAAGCAATGAGCATTGCACAAAATATTAAAACATTTCTCTAAAACATGGTACTAAGGCGAAGATGAGTCATTTCGCTGTCATAACACAGCCAGGGAGGGGGAAAGGGAGAGAGCGAAGCTGCAAATTCATTCAGCAATTGGCTCTCATAACCCTGCACTGAGGAGGCTTTTAGGGCAGTTGAGCCACTTAAGCAGACGAGGTGACACGTTCGGCTCTTGCTCTGCGACGGGGACGTGTGGCACAGAGCCAGCTCTCTGGCAAGCAGCCCCCAGGAGGTTTCTGATGTTTTTTGGGGATGCACGAGCTCTGTCCGGATGCTGGTTGCTGCAGGGTAGCACTTTCAAAGCCAGGCCAGCGGTGACAGAAGGGGCAACGTTTAGAGAAGTGACATTAAAACAGTACGGAACAAAAGCCCAAAAGATGACTCCTGTCACCCAAAAGCAGCACAAAGAAACTAGGGATTATTATTGATTGAAAAACAACCAGTTCAACAGCAACAAAATAACAGAGAGCTAGTGCATCAATTAGAGCAACCTCCTTTGACCTCTCCTTTACTCCTACCCGTTTTTATCTAGGATTGCTCCTTCTTATGTCCTGCTTGGTGCCTCTGCCATGAAACAACTGCACTGGAGAATCCCCTTAGCCATGTCTACTAAAGGGGACCAGCAAGGAAATATAAGCTTGTTAATATTTCAATGATCATTGATGGGCTGCTGTTAACCCTTGAACCTAAGCCAGTCAAAAAAAAAACCAAGTTGCTAAATGCAGCTGCAGCTCTATGGCACAGACAGCACAAAGCAGAGTTGTACGTGGTGATTTTTTCTTACATAGCCAGTTTACACAAAAACCCTGATGGAAGCAACCTGAGCAAACCAAGGGCAGCAGCCCAAACGTGGCAGTGAGGCTCCCTCCTGGCCCATTCCCTGCCCTGACAGTCCTGAAGACAACCATGGAAAAAAAGCAAGGAAAAAATAAAGCACTTAAAGACTACCTGGCTGCTTCCCACCTGAACTCTTTAAATCCTTATGCACATTTTTGCATCGCAGACAGACCTGCCCCATGTCACTGCTGTGAGGCCTCAGGTCCTTCCCGAGCTCCTGCTTGCCCAAGCTGCAGAGAACAAGCTCAAACTCATAACAGCTGTTGCTGCCTCCACCCTGCCTGGTCTGCAGGGAGGAAAAGCAGTTCTAGGCACCACCTTTCATCACCTCGGGGCTCCTGCAGTGCTTATCTCCCCCGCTCCTCGGCAGAGGATGGAGGTTATTGATACATTGATGTATATATTGATATATTCCTTTCCTTGTACAAATGAAGCTGTTTCTAAGCAGACAAGACTCATTACTCCAATTACTCCAATTTTCTTTATAAAGCGCCTCCAGTACCACCCTATCCGGAGAACAACAACCCCACTCCATCCTCCTCCCCCAGGAAAATCTTCCCCCCTACCAGTACCCGCTGCTTGGCAGACGTCGTGCGATAACAACTGCTATTCTGCACTGAACAGCCTGGCCAGGGACACGGCCCTCGCTCCCCAGGAGCCAACGTCTCCCGAGTGCTCGATATAATCAGCCGTAGATATTAACCCGCAGGTGCTCTAACGCCTTTTGGAAAGCATGGAACACCTCCCGCACATAAATCACCCCTATGGCAGCAGCAGCGAGACGATTATCAGAGAACATTTTGTTTCGGCAAGCGGGGAGTATTGATTGTGCATCAGTGTCCTTGAGACGAGCTCAACACCTCGGCGCGTCTTCCCTGCTAATCTGCCAGAGGACGTTTTGGTGAACAAAGCAGCCCCTTATCAGACCCAGCTGGTCCTGGCTCTTCTCTGGCCTGGTCTCCAGGTCTCTGAAAGCTGCATTTGGATCTTGAAGGCAAAAGCAGCACGAGCAGTGAGGTTCAACTTTTTCCTCCTGGCCCCGGTGCCTTGCTGCGGGGCTGAGACATTGCAGACATTGCATGGCACTCACACTGCCTTCCTGGCACCCTTGCCATGGAAAGAGTTAATATATCAAAATATATAGAAAGTGCTGTGAATTCTTCCTGTCTAAAATTCCCTTTGTTTTCTGTTCACCTCGCTGATTGTGCTGTGCAACAGAGCTCCAAGAAAGCAGGGGCAGTGCTTATTTCTGGCAGGCATAAAGGACCCACACGAGGCAGTAAGAGGAGATTTCCAGTCACAATCTCATTCTACCTCTGTCCTCACAGCTCCTCGCATCACCTTCAGACACTGTTTTGCACAAAAAGAATCCCCAAAGCCAGAGCTGCTCTTGCAGCGGGGCCTCCCACCAGATTTGCCCCCAGGGCTCTCTCGGGCAGCCCTACACTGTGGGTACATTTGCCAGGTAGGTGGCACCAGGACAGTCCCACTTGCCATGGGTCACATCCACACCAACCTGCACACGCTAAGCTGTGACCAGGCAGATCCAAAACTCTCATATTCTCCTACACCTTTTCCCCCGGAGAACCCCTCTGAGGACAGCAAACTTCACATTGCATTCCCCTGAAATTTTTCATCTTCCTGTATTTCTTTCTCTTTGTCCAAGGCAACACCTATTCCTGAAAATTTCTTCCCCTTTAAGGGGTTTATCATCAAAACCCATTTTCCTGTACAACTACTCACAAACAGTGCCAGCTTTCCCAGAACAGGTGAGAAGATGGGGGTCTTTCACCCGAAAACATCATCCAATTCATTATCATTCCCAGGGACCTTCTTGGACCCTCCACCAATTTCTGCCTAATTTTTCTGAAGCCAAATGGCTGCTCAGTTTTCCCACTGAGATATAAGAAATACCTGCAAGAATTCCCCACCGTGTGCAGGAAAAAAAAAAGTATCTCTGTCTGCTGAAAAGTCAGTTATACCCATGAAGGAGCTGCATCCCTGTGCACAACGGAGCGCTTCCTTCCCTGCAGGAGAGCACTAATCTTGCCAGAAAAGGGTGAGGATCCTCACAGGAGCAGCAGTCGAGCACAGTCTGTAGCTACATCGCTCATAAGATCAGAGCCCTTCACTGTCACAGACAACCTGCCCCGCTCCAGGGTGTAGTTCACACGGATACTTGCAATTTTTTTCTCGCTGGTATTAAAACCACGGTCAGGGAAGCTGTAGCTGCGTGCTGCATTTAAGGGACTAAAAGAGAATCAAGTTCCTTGCTTTGCTTTATTTCCCCCCGCCTCTCTCTTTACAGGCACGGGAAGGCAAAGTGCTCGCGTCTCGCTGCTGGTTCTGCTCGCACTGGGGGTGTTTCTGGCGGGCTCTGCTCCCGACACTCCAGCTGCCTTTCCAAGCCCGGAGCAGAGACCCTGCTTGGGAAAAAGCAGCTCCCGGAGCAGCTGAAGGCAGCACAACCCTGGCACGGACATCATCTGGATCCGCAACGCCTGCCCTGCTCTCCCTCCCTCCCTGCACGTTCGTGCATCCTCCCCTGCCAAAACCAGCCCGTTTTAACTGGGTTATCCGCCGCCCGAGGAGCCCCGTGCAGAGGAAGGCACCCTAATTGCTCCGATGCTCCGAGCGCATCCAGAGCCGCCGCCGTGATGCGACGAGGACCGGCAACGTCAGCGGCTCCGGACCCTCCTCCACGGGGAGCGGAGCCTCGGCAGAGCTCGGCAGCCGGTGCCGGGGACGCAGCCGCGCCAGGTAAGAGCAGCTCCGGCCGCGGCTCCTCCGCGCTCGCTGCAGCGGGATGCACGCGGGGACCCTTCCCCTAGCAGAGCCAGGGCCACCCTGTGGCTGTGATCCCCATGGGGGGCTGCTGCTCCTTTCCCTGCGGAGGAATTCTTGCAAGCGCGGGACAAGCAACGGCAACACCTGCGGTAACAGCTAGGGAGCTGCAAACAGAGGGGGTGATTCTCGCAGGGAGCCTGAGGAGGA
>JAYECN010968809.1:17582-37083 GCA_035222435.1 Microcambeva ribeirae
GACCTGCCTTAGGGCACTTTCTTTTTTCCCTTTGCAGGATAATCCCGAACTCTTGAGATCGTAGGTTCCTCCATCCAAGTTTTGTGGGATGGGGATAGTCTGCACATGGACTGAGATCATAATCTACCTCTGGTTTAAGACTTGTGTTGATTGTGGGTTAAGTCTCTTACATTTCTAGTTACATATTTAAATTGTTTAGATGTTTCTTGAAGTTTATTGCTTTTCCTTTCCTTTTTTTTTTCCCCTCTCCTTCTTTTGCCAGGGGAACCTGGGAGCCACTGTATCTCCCACTGCCTCGTCTGGGAAGTCTTGTTGGATGAAGTGTCTGAAGCCCCTGGCCCCAAGAAACGCACTCATTAAACACTGCATGGCTTCTGCTCTGGCAAGGAAAATCGCGTGCTGTGCAAGGGAGATGGCAGACTTCCCTAAAGAGCTCGGAGGGCTGGAAATATTCTCCAGGTGCTGAGCAGACTCCTCTTCCCTCCGCTCTTCTCCTGCAGCCCCAATGAGGGTTCTTGCCACAGCCCGTTGAAGAGGAGCAGCCAGGGCTCAGGGGATGCTCGGAGCGAGGCCACCTCTGCTCACCCTCGTACTCGCTTTGCTCATGGAGCCTTGTGTTATCCTCCCCTTTCCTCTGCTCTTTCGGAAGTGTTCCTTTTGCAAAGACAGGGGACAGGAGAGGTGAGCGAGGTGGTCCATACTGCCTCGGGACCTGCTCTCTGGAAACGATCCACCTCTACGTGAGAGCAGCTCAGCAGCACGGACAAGAGGCTCCGTCCTGGCTAAAGAGGCTCTTGGGACACCTGACAGCAGCTGGTGACCAGCAGGAGCCGGCATGGGAAACAGCTCTCGGTGGGACGATGGCAACAGCAGCTGTAGCTACACAGGCAACAGCTGCTACCTGGACAGTAGCATGAAGTTCAACTTCACCTTCCAAGAGCAAGCACCCGATTTCTATGTTGTCCTCCCTGTGATCTACTCCGTGATCTGTGCAGTTGGGCTCACAGGCAACACTGCTGTCATCTACGTGATCCTCAAGGCCCCCAAGATGAAGACGGTGACAAACATGTTCATCCTGAACCTCGCTATAGCTGATGACTTGTTCACGCTTGTGCTGCCCATTAATATTGCAGAACACCTCCTTCACTACTGGCCCTTTGGAGAAGTCCTCTGCAAGGTCATCCTGTCCATAGACCACTACAATATCTTCTCCAGCATTTATTTCCTAACAGTGATGAGCATAGACAGGTATCTGGTAGTACTGGCTACAGTCAGGTCCAAGAGGATGCCACATCGCACCTACCGAGCAGCCAGGATTGTCAGCTTGTGCATCTGGGTCCTAGTCACCGTCATAGTTCTCCCTTTCATCATCTTTGCGAATGTCTACATAGATGACCTGGAGATCAAGAGTTGTGGTCTGAATTTCCCCAAGCCTGAAAGGTTTTGGTTCAAAGCCAGCAGGATCTATACCCTCATCCTTGGCTTTGCCATTCCAGTATCCACAATCTGCATTCTCTACACCATGATGCTCTACAAGCTAAGGAACATGCACTTGAACTCTAACGCTAAAGCCCTGGACAAAGCCAAGAAGAAAGTCACCGTCATGGTCTTTATCGTCCTGGCTGTCTGCCTCTTCTGCTGGACCCCCTTCCACTTGGCCACCATTGTGGCTTTGACCACTGATCTACCCCAGACCTCCATGGTCATTGGTATATCCTACTTCATCACAAGTCTAAGCTACGCCAATTCATGCCTGAATCCCTTCTTGTATGCTTTCCTCGATGACAGCTTTCGAAAAAGTTTCCGAAAGATGCTGGAATGCAGAACTTCCTAAAACAGCCAGTCGGGGCTCACAAATCCTTTCCCCCCATAGCTTTGCAGGGACGACTTTGCAAACTTTTGAAGGGATGGCTAGGGAATCCACAAGTGCTCTCTTTCTCTTTGATTTACACGTGTCGTACGTGCGTGTTTCGTTTTGCTTGTTATCATTCACGTGCAGTGTATCGCTTCCTTGCAAATCTTGTGTTTTCCTCCTCTGCATCTCCCAAGTTCTCAAAGTTGCATCTTCGTAATCTTCTTCTAGTCACATCTTGAAGCACTGAAGGCAGAAAGCTACCCCCGGAACACGCACTTCTACTCCATAACAGTCCTTCATTGCCATCTGCTGTACAACACAGAAAAGCTGAGTTTCTTCCCATATATTAGCATTGAAAGAGATCAGTGTTTGGAGATTGATGCAGGCTTCAGTTCTTAATAGATTTATTTGGAAGATTGTTTCATGGAACAGAGTTAACTGCCATTCATCACAGTGTGTTAGGAAATCTGACATAGAAAGTGGAAGATAAATCTATATTTGGAAGAAATAAACTTTTCCTGTCTGTGTGTGTGTGCGTACACATGTGTTTTGGTTGTATGTTTGATTCTGAGGATGTCTAGCTCCTCTCAGATTTCTTCTTTCCTGTTAAGCTGAATTCAAATTTAAACCAAAAGCAAAATCTGTATCTCAAAAATGGTGTTGAGCAACAGATACTATGGCAACTGTGGTATTTTGTTTTGTATTGGTAACAGTTTTTAACAACGTTATTCCTGCTAAATGTCAAAAATATATTTATTTAAGAGTGTTTGATGAAATAAAGTTCATGGAAAAAAAGAGTGTGTTTTCACAGAAAATAGTGTCTTTTTTTCTTTCACTAATGGAAGCTCTTACACTAGTTATCCCACATCACTGCCTTCAGTGTTACATTTTACCTACTGCAAAATAGGATATTGCCCATGCACAGCATGATTAGGGGGTTGTAAGCCACAAGAAAAGCCCTAAAAAGCCTTGCGGACCTCATTTAATAACAAAGCCAAGGACTGGAACGTAAGCAAGGCGTAAGAGGAAGAGGAAGAGTCTGGAGACCAGAAATATCATATTGAAAACCACAGAGACAACCAGCGAAAGTAGGTTTGGCATATTCAAAGTTAATATCAACCTATTAACACTTAGGTCAGAGCTCCGCCATTCTGGTTCAGTATTAGCTATTAAACCACTTTGTTATATGAGGATGATGATTTTTGTCCAAACGATGCCAAAGATTAACCCTGCCCCCCCCCCACACACACACACCACCTCCCTAAAGGATGAATCGGTACCAGAGCTCAGAGCATCAGACCCTGCAGGGAACAACAAGCGAGACCGGTGCCAAGGTGGCCACACCAGTGGGGCACAGGTCCATAGGGCCCAAGCACGGGAGGAACAAACGGGGCTGGTAACAGGGCCCATCAGCAGCCCCAGACCCAACCAGTCATTAACCAGGCCCAAGCAAGGCTGGAGCAGATCCGCAGCCTGTGCTGCGCAGGGACGTGGCGAGTCCCAGCATCTTTGTCACGGTTGCCACCTGGTGGCAAAGAGCTCCCCAGTCCCAGATGAAAAATAGTGCTTGGAGTGCAGAAAGTTGGCTGCAAACGATGGCACCGCACACACAGATTGCCTAACGAGCTACTGTGCCACTGTTCATTGGTGTTAGGTCAGTAGGAAAGGTAATATATTTTATTTGGCTGAAGGCCAAAGCAGCTTTTTGTTAGCCAGCCTCTTTCAGACCTGATGATGCCATGGATGGAGTTTTCCCCCTTTGCATTAATTGCCATGATTGCTTCGTATTGCATTTGCCATTTTGCTATAAGCAATGCATTAATGTGCTGCACCCGGGGGCTGATGCACAGGACACTGCATGGACCCACGGCCAGGATCTCACAAACTTCCCGAGTCACCAAGGCTGGATGACAGCTCTGGAAACCGCCTGGCCCAGTCCCTCTGCTGGAGCAGAATCAGCTGCTTCAATTATTTCCAGAGATGGAGACTCCAGCATCCCTGAGCAACTCGTTCTGGTGTTCAATCCCCCTTACAGAAAAAAAAAAAAAAAAAAAAAAAAAAACACATTTCTTTAAGAGGAATTTAGTGCAGAGCCAGCCACAGTGTCCCCGCGGTGGCTGTGCTTCGTTGTGGCTGCGCTAAGTGGCACTGTCTCCTTGCCACTCGCGGGCAGCATCGCCGGCATGCCCGGCTAAGCCTCGCGCAGGGAGGAACGGGCATTTCCGCGCCGAAGCCGCAAGCTCGTCACGGCATCCTCGCGTCAGGGCGGCCTCCCATCCCGCTGCCGGGCAAGCCGAGCTCCAGGAGAACAAATGCAACCTCTGGGGAGGTACCTGCCCGCGCTTTGCACAGGTTCGCTCCAAGGAAAACATTGCATTTGAATGTCACCAGGCTGCTGCGGTGGCTTTGCTGCAGGTCACAGCCAATCTCCATAGCCACATCCTTAGTGCATCCTTAACAGCTCCCCTAAATCCCTACTAATGCCCTTCCAAACCCACCATGCGGTCCAGCGTTTCCAGAGGCTGAAGGCTACATGGCTGCAGTCCTAACCCCCTTGCCAAACTGGCCACGTGTTATCCTGGGAAGCCAGCTCAGCCCACAGAAGAGCTGGATGAACTTCCCTGGCAGATAGTCCAGGGATGTGCAAAGGTAACCCCAGCACCCGGTTCCTGCAGCAGCTGAGGCTCTAGGATCACATCTTGCCCAAGCAGTGGCAAGGAAGGCAGCAGGTTCTGGTCTGCCCTTGCTCCTGCAAACTGTCCCCAAGGACTGCGTTTCATCATCCTTGGCGGAGAGGGAAAAAAAGCTGTTTTCTGCCTCAGGAACTTGAATTAGGGCTCATATAGGGCTCGTATTCCCACTGCCAGCTTTAAACGCAGGCCTCCGAGATAAGAGGCGGCGATCAGAAATTACTATTGCTTTTCAGGTCCTTATGCAGCAGCGAGGAGTAATGACAGCATCAATCAATTGTCCTCGTCTGAGTTAGTCTCCAACTTGTTCCCACGCAAAGTCGTAATCCCATGGTACTTACACTGTCTCACGCTGTATCCTGCTGTCAATTGTGATTTGGGGTGAGAAAAGAAGTAATCACCACTGAGGCACCTCGTTTGCAGAAGTATCTTCAGATGCAAACAAAAATCTGAGAGTAGAGATTTAAAATGGATGAGCGAAAACCTGAAATATTGTAGATATGAAGCAGAAGGGTCTCTAGAAGATAGTATTAAAAAAAAATAAAAAATAAAAAATAAAATCCATACTTTGCCCTTCCTTGTCCCCAGCACGTGCCTTGCTGTCTCCGGTATGCTGGGAGCGCCTGGGTGCCATCTCCGCTGGGGAAGGATAGTTAATGTGCCACCAGCCCCAGCTATCCCAAGGAAACCCACCTTGGTGATCTTCCTCCATTTCCCACCAGCGAGCCGGGTTTGGTGCTTTCAGGGAGCCTCAGCACCTCAGGTTTCAATGTTTCCCCCAGCCTTTGAGAAGAAGGGGAATCGCCAGCCTGGGATCTCTTTCATCCAGGAAGTCAGGAGGCCATTTCAAGACACTTTTTGATCCATGTGGAGACACTGCTGGTGGCTCCATGTCCCAGACCAGACCCTGGCCAGATCAAATCAAGTCTTGTCCATCCACAACGACCCCGTAGCCCCAGGTTTGCCTGGAGCAGGGCAGGAGCTCACAGTGACAAACCCATGCAATCAGAGCAGCTGGAATTGCTCCACGCATGTCCTTATGGCAGAGTGAGATGACACAGAAATCCTTAAAAAAAGAAAAAAAAAAAAAAAGCTTTGCAAAGAAAACCCATTTGGAAAGCCAAATGCCATATTACCCCATTTCATTTCCCCCAGCACTTCTTTTCTGGGTGGAAGAGAAGTTAACTTAATGCCAAATGACAAGTATAAGGATGGTAAATATTGCCAAGAATTTCTAACTGACATTTGCTTTTGGTAAATAAAGATGCAGAGGGAAAGATCAAAGCTGTCTGAGTAGCTTTTAATTACCAGCCTCAATTGCTCTATTTTCTCCCAGAAAAGTATTACAATTATCTAACAGAGCTCTTCAAGTGGAATTAGGCACTAGCCTGAAGCTTCAAGAGCTGTTTAGTGGCTATCCTCCCTTTAAAAAAAATATTTGTTGTCCAGATAAAAACAGACACTCCCATAAGTGCCTAAAGCCAAATCCGGTGCTTGTCATATAAAGAGAGGGAGGCTGCAGAGCTCCCTCCAGGAGGAGATGAGCAGCCTCCATCTCACCTGCAGCTCGTCACAGCTCTGCTAAATCATTCTGGCTATGGCCCTTCCCAGGGCCTTACATCTGGGTGCCCAACCATCCATGTGGAACATTTTGGCTCAGCTGCGAAGGAAACATCGCTCTGCTTTGCCCTCTAATTGCTTGTTTTCTCACCACTAGCAGGCACGGACAACAGGGATTCCCAAAGCGGAGGCTGGGACGTCCCATCCAGGACCAAAGCAGAAGAACAAGAACAGGCCACAGCTCTTGATGAGGACAAGCTGAATTTTCAGGCCTCCTCTAATGGAGGCACATGCAGCATTTTCATTTATTGCCTTTTCAGGTGCTTCTGACCCTCATCAGGGCTGCTCAGTCCCAGGTGGCCTTTATTTCCCCTTCCCTCAGTGTGGGGGAGGTTGGGATTTCCTCACCAATTTCTGCTCCACTGGAGCAGGCAGAAGCTTTTTGTAAGCAATAGAACATAAAGGGGGCAGAGAGGGGAGAAAATAAACTATTAGTTAGGAGTAAGATCTTTGACAACCAGGCACTTCCTCTCTGGGCCTTCCATGTGTCTCTGTCATCTCCACGTGTTCTGCCTCTTAATGTCTGGAGACCAAGACACCTCGGGAGAATCCAAGGCCCAAAACACCCACTGGAGAACACTCAATAAAGCAGGTGAACAAGGAAAGCAGAGAAATAAAGATTCGATTTCACAAACTCGACCTTCAAATGAGATTAGCGGCTGATAATGAATAAAGACAGGTTTCAACGCAATGAAGAACATCTCAGGAGACTCAGCCCACGGCTGTTTTAAACTGATGCAAATGATATGGATGTAATTACATTTCTCCTCTTAGCAGCGGTGCTGTGGGCCACTCTTGGGCCGCGTTGCTGGCGAAGATCTCTCCTCCTTCTTTCCCACTGAACAGGAGCCAGGGAGGTGAGTTCGGTAGCCACTGTTTTGCCATGGAGGTGGCTGGAGGGGACAGGGACTGCTGGATCTATAGGCTGCCTTCAAGGGGAGCCAAGAGGAGGTCTACCAACTGGGCACGGTCAAGCTCTACTTTCATGCAGATGTCAAAGCAACATGTGGGGTCACTACAAACCAAGAGGATTTCCATACCCACCTCCCTGCCTCCCACAGGAATGCAGGGAGTGAGGATAAACAGTATCACCAGAGGTCAGGCTCATTTTCTGCTCTTTTACACTGAATTTCCAGAGGCAAGGGATTTTCTCCAGGAGTTTTCTCCATGGTTAAACATGGCAAAAACAGTGGAGCGCTGAGATTAGGGAAAATCCAAAATGACCAGAGCACATGGAGAGGTTGCTAGTAATGCCTAGTGTTGAACAAATATTGAACAGCCAAATCACAACACAGCATTGGTTTCACACTGAGGAAGGCCAGTTGAAAAGCTTTTAATCTCGATTATATATTCTCTCCGTAGCTCGTGTTTATGTTCCCCATCACTGAGTAAATCAGGGTGGCGTGGTCTTTTGACAGCGCTTGCTGCACAGGCTAAAAGTACAAAAAACAACAGCGCTTAGGAAAGGGTAGAACCAGTTTGCCTGTTCCTTACCTAATAGAGCACAGGGCAGTATTGAAGGACTGGGGAGGGAAGAGGATATGAGAAAGCAGGAGCAAGAGGCAAGACCACGCACGACTCCATGGTGCAAGGAGCCTTGAATGATGCAGCCTGCACATTCCTGGGAAGAACAGCATGTGCCAAGGAGGGGTTTAGCCCCAGAGCCCCTCAGAGGCACCTCCACAAGAAGCAGGACATGAGAAATAGCCTGAGAGAGAAGGCAATCCCGGCTCGGATATTATCCCGCACTTTCTATTCCAGCGAGCGTTTAACGAGCTTTGGTGGTGCTGAAGCAGAACCCGTAAGGGTTGCACTGCGGCAGGAAGGACATCCTGTCCGCAGCCTTCCCCGCTGCTGCCCAGACAGCTGGCGTTTCAGTGCATTAAGGCAGAGAGAGAGCAAAGTGGGTTTACATGCTTGATTAACATCGTCGTTGCCAAGAGACATGACCACACTGCTCCCTGTATCGATTCCTTCTTTCTAGCATGCAATTCACCCAGGGCTGGAAGGAGGAGCAAAGGGGGATGATGAGCTGCAGGGCTCTCTGGCAGTCCCTTCACTGGTCTTCCCACTGCTCAGCAGACTCCCAAAACGGGGCAGCATGGTGGCCAAGCCAAGAGCAAGCTACCAACCCCAAGCCTGGCCTTGGATCACGTGTGATTCGTGCAAAAGTGGCACATTATCCCCATGCTGGTCATGGCAAGGGGTCCTGAAACATCATCCTTCCCACCAAAACAAAGAAAAAAAGCCATTGGATGTGCATACCTAACTCTGCTTCCTCATAGTCCATCTCTCTCCCTCACTTTGGACCACGAGCTCTTGGAGTTATTGGCCAATGCCAAGGCCTTTTTCCTCCTTGAAGAGGAGCCTGCTCACCTGCACAACTCTCCCCACTGCAGGAAACATAGCTGGAAGAAAAGAGGGAAATGGGTGGGGAAGCAAACAGGGGTCCTTCTAGCAAACCCTGCTTTGCAAATAAGGTGTTTTTTATTTTATGGCCTTGTCCTAAAAACTCACCCCTGGGTGCCTATAACCTGATGAACTGAACAGATATAAAGATTGGGGACTTTTCCTCATCCGCTTTTTCTTTCCCGTAAAAAAATTACCAGCCCCAATAGAAAAAACCCTCCTAGTGTCACCCGTCACCTGCAAATATCTCTCTTGGTGCAGGGAGCAGACACTTTTCCCTATTGCACAGCTTACTGGCTTATCCACCCTTCCAGGCAGCATGACAGCACTTTGCAGCTCATAGGCATCTTCCAGTGCCTGTTTTCCATCAACTTCCCCCCTTCAGTTTCCAAGCTGCTGCCAGAGAAAGCCAACAGAGAAGTTCCCACTAACCCCACTAGAAGGATGCTTCAATTTTGCCATGTGTGGTCAGCAACAGTTTCAGCTGGAAAAATAAGTCCACATGCAAACACCCCGGCAGCATCGCTCCGCACCCTTAAACCTCTCCAATCCCACGGCATTCAGAACACAGGGGGTTTATTTTTCCTTTATTAAAGCACACAAGTAGCCACCTAGGAAACCGCAGTAACTGTAAAATCATATGAACACAACCATTTCAGAGGAGAAGTAAAGAGCCCGCATTTCAGCCAGCCGGCTGCTCACGAGCCTTTAACTCCAGAGGCACAGTACAATAAAGCTTTTGCTTTCGGGTTTCTTGCTCTTATAACAAACTCCACTGAGCATTGAACAGAATGTCTAAACACATTCACTGCGAGGGCCACAAAATTACCCAAAAGCTTAGTAAACGCACATTTATTGAGTACTCGATTATGCAAGATCATTGCAGCATAGTCATTATAACAAAATTATAAAAATTGCCAAATACTGGTATAATTTTTAGAGGACATTAAATCTATTTAAAAACCCAACTGAGAACTAAGAAGGGAGGGCGGCTGCTCCTTAGCGAGCTGCTGCCGTGTGCGCTCCAGCTCGCTAAGGGCACTGCAAGAAGAGCCCTGCGGCTGTTTCACAGCTTGATGCACAACCATGCCCAGCACCTGGCAGCAAAGAGGGGTAGGAGGAGTGAGGTTGTTCACTGCCCAACACTGCTACTTTCTCCATGGATATAAGAGCCACCAATCTGCTTTTCCATGGGCAGGGATGCGGTGGCAGCAGTGAGGTTCTCGGGTGATGCTTCTTGGCACACTTGGGGTTTTAGCCCAGGTGGTTGTACAGGATGTCCCAGGCAGTGCTTAGGGGTTAATGTCCACTGAAAAGTGCTCAAAGTGCCCAGATCTCCACACCCCTCCATTTATTCAAGAGAGGTGCTATTTGTCAAGTTTTCTCTGATATCCCTCCAGATTCCCAATCAATTGCTAATTAGCCAGAGCATTTCTCCAGCTCATGCAGTTTACAAGGAATCTGGGCCCCACGTGTGGGACACTGGAATTGCAGCTATATTTTAAGCCCAACCATAAGGGAAACTCTCTACCTAGAAATATAACATTGGATTCTTTTATATAGCATATATAAAGACCATCACAGCATTAAAATATTGGCAGATCAATACATTAAAAATACAGAATCTCATAGACCAGAGCACAACATATTCACATGAAGACTGTACAGTTCAGAGGCTGCTGCCATTCCTCACATTGGAGTTGACCATCCCTCTCCAAACAGATGTCAGCACCTTATTCCCAGTCAGCTCCACTCAGTGCCGCTCCCAAAATTTCCCAGGACAGGGAGAATACAAGCCAGCCTGCACAGAGGGCAGTTGGAGTTTAAACTCTTCCAAGTGCTTCTATTTTCAAGTGAAATGACAAGGCATTTCATTTGAACACATTTCTGTGTTATTGGGAAGGGAGAGGAAAGAATAATAAAATTAAACTAAAAATCAATCCACAGCTGGCAGGAGGGGTGGTTCCTCCACAGCATCTCCAGAGCTCACAAGGGGAAAGGGACTCTTTGTCCCCACTTCACGTCCATCACTTCATTCAAATAAATAAATAAATAGTTGCAAACGCCACCCTTTTGACATGCTTTGTACACCATTCCTCATGTGGAACGGGTGGCAAAGTCCTAGGCTGCCCCTCCTAGCAGAAGTGTCCATGTCTTTTGGAGGAGCTGCCAGCTCAGCTCTTTCAAAACAGCTTTCCCCTATACAGAAATATACAGATATTTAGGCCACTGTTTCCTTCTCCTCTCCTTGGGAAAGCTCTCCAAGGCATGCTTGGCAAGGTGAAATCCAGTGAGGCACAGGTATAGCTGTACCTATAGCAATACTGAGATGTGTGTCTACATAGATACACACTGTCCACTATTATACTGAAAATAAATGCAGGCTTAAAATAAAAAACAGCAATAGCAGCATGTAAACACGGATTTGTGTCCATTTCATCCATCTCTCCTCTTTTGAACTACATTCATCCGTTCTGACAGTCTCTTCCCACCCCTCGAGGCAGAGGGTTTATTGCAGACCTCCAGCCACAGGAGCTGGCGTTGTCCTTGTCCCCAGGCTTTGAGCCAAGGCTCCCAGCCTGGCACTTCACCAGGCTCCGGACAGTTTGAATTCCCCTTTCCGCCAGCCCATCCTCTGCTCCCTTCACTGCACGATGACTCATCCTGGAGATGATCTAGGGTTTTGTCTGACGGCTGTTCCCCATGTTGGCTTCAAAGTCTAATTTCAGAGCAATGCCGCAGGAATAAAAACCACACGCGAGCGCCTGGTGAGCCATATGAGCTGATAGCATCTTGAACAGCTCAAGGAGGAAAAAGAATAGTTTGCATTTTGTCTGTCTCCCAGCAGCAAGGATGTAAGGCCCAGGAGCAATGCCTGGCTTAAACCCCTTAATTCCCAAAGTCTCCATGGCGTTGCAAACCACAAGGGCTTCTCAGGAATCAAAGGGCTGGTTTCAAGCACATTCTGCAGTGCAGAGCAGACCAGGATGAAAAATGCATCAATTTGGCTCACTTTCTGCATGCTCTTGCAGAATCCGGTTTTCCCAACCCCCAGAAATGCCTCTCAGTTTTGAGGTCCTGCTAAAGAGCCGTTATCTGAGTTAGCTCTGACGTGGGGGTGGTCGGACTCTGCTGGGCCACGGCCACCATGGGAATTTCCATGCCTAGTCAGGCCGGATTGTTAGTCCCCTCCGAGTTCTTGCAGGCGTAAGCCACATCCTTGGCAATGCTGCACATCCTGTTGGACATCTGGAGCTCGGTCCTGAAGGCAGTTGGGAAGCAGAACTTCTTGAAGCACGCCTTGAAGTTCTCATCCAAGAAGGCATAGAGCACCGGGTTCAGGCTGCTGTTGGCGTAGCCCAGCGCGGTGCAGAAGCAGGAGATGGCCAACTCGAGCTCGCTTTCCGCCTTGGCACCCAAGCACTGCACCAGCACAAAGATCTGGATGGGAGTCCAGCAGACGATGAAGACGGCCACCACCACCAGCACCATTCGGGTGATGCGCCTCAGGTTTCGGTCCTTCTCTTTGGAGCCTGAGAGGACACGGACATTCTTGAGTCGCCTAATCATGAGGCTGTAGCAGATGGTTATGATCAACACGGGGATCATAAAGGAGAAGAGAAAGACACAGATGCCAAACACTGGATCCCAGTAATCCACAGGTGATGGGAGTTTAATTAGACAATCAATTTCTGCTAGGGAAAAGAGGGAAAGAGGAGGCAAGATCAGCAAAGATGTTTTGAGAGCAAAAGCACCTCTACTTTCAGTGTAAGTATGTTTAATACTGGAAAAGCAGCGGCAGGGATACAAGAGGCAAGGGCAGAGGGGAAGGCGTTAAGACACCCTCAGAGCAGGCAATTCAACCCACTACGGGAACCGGTACCCGATGGCTGCCGGAACCCTGCGGTTGCTCTGGCCACCGCCTCCCTCCCCGTGGGACGCACTTCCACTGACCATTGTTTTCATTCTCTGCAGATCCCATCACCATCGCCGGGATGCCGAAGACAGAAGCCAGCGCCCAGATGCACACGTTCACCACCTTGGCCTTGTGGGGAGTGCGGATATCCAGTGCTTTGATGGGGTGGCAGATAGCGATGTAGCGGTCCACACTCATCATCGTCAGCGTGAAGGTGCTCGTGAACATGTTGTAGTAGTCTATGGAGATGGCAATTTTGCAGAGGACGTTGCCAAAGGGCCAGAAGCCCAGGAACGTGTCAGTCCCCTGGAAGGGTAAGGTCATCAGGCACAAGGTGTCAGCCAGAGCAAGGTTAAAGATGTAAATGTTGGTCGCTGTCTTCATCTTGGTGAACCTAAAAAACGTAACAATGAACAACAATCAGAGCCTTTAGGTATAAATCACCTTTTAGTTAATTTAAACATTTGGTTTCAGAATGACCCTGCTTCCAGTCTCCTAAAGCCCAGGAGGAGATGAAGTCTGAAAATCCCAAGCATTTCATGCAAATTGACACAACTCTGTCAGATTTTTGTTCTCCCATCTAGAATCTCTATGAAAATTCACTTTAAGATGAAATACCAAAGAAATGTGTTCACTTAACGGCCTAGAAAACACAAGGGTGATTATCTTACAAGGGAGAGGAAGAGCCATGTTTAACTGTGACTTTTGTATAAGTTTCTCAAAATATAAGATTGATGAAAAGGCCTGAGAGCAGGCAGAGGGGAAAAGACTTGACTTCAAAGATTCTCTAGTTTTCACTATTCTTTTGCAGTCAATTCCCCTTAACATCACATTTTTCCCCCCTAATGTCTGAAAAAACAGACATCAGAAACTCTCTACACAAGTAGCTCCCTACTTATCTTCTATCAGGAGGAAGATGGAGAGGAGGGAGGGGAACAGAGGGAAAACATCTCTCCGAAAGTGATGGAATTGATTTTGAAGTGTAATCTGGAGTACATGTGTCTTGCAACTGCTTTGTAAAGAGAACAAAACATCTGCAAATGAGCAGTAACTGGAATCCTAAGACACCAGGATGATACTTGTAAACACTAATTGCACACATAGCAGTAGCCAGCAGCAAACTCATTACTAATGGGTGAAAAAAAAAAAAACCAGCATCTCCCTCTAACCAGAAAATGCTTTTCAAGTAATCCAGAAAAAAAGAAAGTTTCTGGAACAGCGAGCCAGAGAAAGCGATTACCCTCTCGTACATCAAAAGGCACCTTTCTACCCAGAAAACATTTTAGGTAATTGTTTCAGGCGGTGCATAAAGCAGATAAATACAGTAAAGATGCTTTTTTTTTTTTTTTTTTTCCTCTCCCCAAAATGAAAGGGAAAGACGTACAGGTTCCACCCTTTTTGACATCTGGGGAAGGGAATGGGTGAGAAGCTGATGGCTCTTGAAGAACCCATTTTACCACTTTAGGAAGAAGATGCTCCACTTTTCTCCCATCATATCAGTTGAACACCACCCTTTCAGTCCTACCTCCCACAGCCTATTGACTTAAGCTCAAACCAGCTCTTTCAATGAAAGGAATGGCACTTTCCTCCCATCGGCTTCACGGGCGGGAAAAGCCTGAGGCTCTCAGCTCAGACCACGCTTTCTGAAAAATGACTTCAGTAAAGCTAATCAAGGATTTTATCACATATGGCTTCATCATTTTAAATACTGGTGAGGGCTTTACCCAGTAATCTGATTTGAAAGGGTCCAGAAGCAAGGTGATTATCTGTTTTCAAGGGTTTATGGCCAAACACTATGGCTAATTCAAGCTGTCAACTAGAGCAGGCAAGACAGCCAGTGCTGGCCAGTGCCTACAGACTGGTGAGAAACAACATTTCCATCGGACAAAACATCACAATGAATCTTTGTGAAGAAATATCATTTTGGCTAAAATTATGAGTCAGCCCGGTTCAAAGAGGGTTTTGTCCTTACTGCATAGTTTTTATCAGGAGGAATGTTTGAACCAACTGCCCCAAGACGGGGCTCGCCATGCTCTTCACATTCATCATCTCCACTTCAAGCGGGGAATGAGTCAAGGAAATATGTGCTCAGCTACCCAAGGCACACGCCGAGCCCACGGAACCGGGAGCTCCGCTCCCAAGGCTCCCATCTCGTTCGCAGCAGGTTTCCCGTGGACAGCAGGAGCACTAAAACACAGAGATAACTTTAAACCTTCCAGACACCTTGGCACTCGCAATACCAATAAGGGCCTTTGTGGAAACAGTGCCAGAGACGGGGCATGTAATGATGTGCTATCAACCACGGGTAAGTTCATTTTGGAGCGTCACTGAAACCCATGAACTACCGCATAATCTCTGGTTGGTAATGTGTTGGAATATTACAGGGTTTGATTTCACCTCTAATATCCTTTTTTTTTTTTTTTTTTCACCTCCCTCCAGTCAAATTGCTGCAGAATAGCAGAGAACTGCCCACCTTAGGCAGCCCTCTGTCCTTTCCAGACCATCCGAGCTTCACTCCTGGCAGATGACTCGGGGGAATATTGCATCCTCCCTGCCCTGCTCCGAGCGCCACAGAGGAAATTAAATCACTATCCTTTATTCAAACATATTAAAATACATATTTTTTTTTTCAGCTCAGACTTCAGAAAATTACACGATCATCTGAGGCTGCTTTGGCAAAGGTGCCCTGGGAGCCATGGGCTGCCCTTGCCCAAGTTCCCCAAAGATGAAGCTTCTTCCCATCTGGAGCTTCAATTCAGACCCCTCTTACAAAAATAAATACATTCATCAAATCTGGGTGTCAGAGAAGCCTGCTCGAGACAGCCTTACCAACAACACCTTTAGAAAAGGAAACAGCACAAGGGTGCTTAAACTTTGCCTTGGCATTTAAAAGTGAAGAGATTGCAAGGGATGAGGCAATTTCTGCACTCAAATCACCCAAGCCAGATTGTTGGGAGTAACAGGAAACATTTCAAGAGTGGTTCAGAGAGTCATTTTTCTTCGGTATGCTTGGCTAGGGCTTCAACCATTCCCATGAAATTTCAGAGATCAAATGACCTGCTTTGTCAAAAAAAAAAAAAAAAAAAAAAAAGGCAGCAGGATTTCTTCCTCTCCTTCCTTGAGAGGAAAATTGTACTTTAGAATAAAAAGCAACTTAGATACTGGGAAACAAAAGTATTAGGAAGTGCTTTTTGAGCAATGAGAGAAAGAAGAGACCCTGCCATCCATCGCTGTCATCTCAAGAAATGCTAACCATGGGATGTTTGCATTGCAAACTTCCCCTTCAAACTCTCCCCAGTTGCACCCCATGAGGGTGAGTGAGGGCAACTGGTCCTCAACCAACTCGCCTCCTCTGCACCACCTCCGTGGCCAGGTTTGTGCTCTTACAAGGTGGGAAAATTCATTTGCACCTAATTACTCCGTGCCACGCTCTCAGCGCACCCTGCGAGCCAGCCAGCACTGCTCTGGCCAGCCCCTGCTCCCAAACACCTCCAGAATGTTCAGTAAAAACAACCAAAAAAAAGAAAGAAAAAAAAAAAATCAATTAATCGCTTCTCTGCAGACTCTTCTTTTTCCCCAGGCACCAGCAGCATTCTCTCTTAATCCCTCAAAAAGACAAATTAAAACTGCACGTCGTGGGCAGCACCGTCCCCCCTGCCCGGCAGTGACGCGGATGAGCCCACGGAGGACGTTTGCTCCCTGCAGGGCCATTCCTTGCACCAGGTCAGGAGAAGTTTCCTAAGGGAGCATCATCCCACAGGGCTGTTTGGCCAGGTCTCAGCTCCTACCTTGCTCCTGCCTCCTCCCAGCTCATGAAGCCCAAATGGGGCATTTATTGATATTAACTCAGCATTCAGCATCACCTTCCTTTTTGCTACGGGTCCCCATCTCAGTCAGGCAATCTTCACCTCTCTATCCACTCCAAGACGTTTTGCTCTTGACAGTTGAGCATGCACGTGGATCCCCACAGGGGCAGCTGTGAGGAGCACCGCGTTGGCTCCAAAAATGCTGTTTTGCATCCATTTTGCAGTAAAAAAGCTTGCACGGCTGCAGAGGCAGCAGATCTCCTTCACCTTAATGGTCCCCATGGGGCTCAGCCCATTGGACACAGGGAAAAAAAGCAGAGCGGGGCATCGAAAGCACCACGTGCCAAGGCCCAGCGGCCTCTCATGGGCATCCGCGGGGCTGGCACTGCGTTCACCACCCGCTCTATCCCCGTGCGGAGATGCACGGCCAGTCACGGCTCTTCCTTCCCTTAGGGCTTTCTACTGAGGAGGCAACGGAGCTGCAATGTCCTAATTAACTGGTCACATCGCGCGGCAGCCCTTGCCCTCTCTCCAGGGATCAGTACTGTTTTGGAGGAGATGAAACCCGTCTCGGCCTCCCGCGGGCAGGAGATGCCCCTGGCCCGGGGGCTGGTGAGCCTGGCCGTGCTCTCGATGGCAGGAGCGCCCCACATTGCCCAGGACGAGCAGCTCCAATACAAACCAGAGCCCAGACACCCAGCAGGACGGACGGAGGAGATCCTGCCCTGTCACATCCTCACCATGGCCAGATCAACTTCAGCGAGAGCCTTTTAATGTTAATTTTAACTATGCAGTCGCCTAAAAGTGACAAAGCAACCAATAAAAACCTAGGGGCCCAACAGCTCTAATCTGCCTAGGCGGCTGCTTAAACTGCTCTGAAATGGTGCAAATCAATACAGAGAATCCAAGTGAGCTCGGGGCTGCCTGCCGAGCCCCAGCTCCTAGGAAAACCCACTCTGTGCAGGAGGGAAAAGTGCCGCTGGAGCGGGGAGATCCAGGGTAAGGGGCTGCACGGGGAGCCACAGGACGCCCCTGACTATAAATTAATCACTCCAACTGCTAAAGCCCTCCTAATATAACAGAGATGGCAGCTGGGCTCTACAGCAGAGGCTTTGATTCCGATTTATTTGCATCTGAAATACCAAGGGGCCTTGCAACTCTCCCCGAGCCCTGCAAGAAACTCGTTCAAGACAAACAAGGCTTCCCAAAGCCGCCGGTTTCCTCGAGTGCCAATATTAGTCTTCGTGCTTGCCAACCAGATCAAAAAAAAGGGAACAGCTACTCTCTGTATCTCAGCAAGCTGCGCACAGGCTGCTCGTGGGGAGCGGCGAGCAGCTTTTGCCCAGGGTAGCAGCACCCATAAGGCTGCAACTCCGTTTTCCTCCTCTTCTATAAATGGAAGAGCCGTAACATCAGCAAAGGTCCCCAAATCCCACCTTGACATGCCAGCATCCAAATTGCAACTCACTGAAAGATGCAGTTTAAGACACGGAGCCCAGGAGCTCTGGTGCCGCAAGCTGGGGAGAGAAGCCTCCCGAGAGCACCCTGCCCATCGGGCTGCTGCCCAGCCACATTTATAGGGTCTACGGCTTGATATTCAGCCTAATTTTTTCTCCTTTATTTAAACCTGGGGTGGCCCCAGTCACTGGGCCTACCCATGGTCACCAGTCACAGTTCCCCCCCAGCATCAGCTGGGAGATCTCTGTGGGGAGAAGCAATAGGAAAGAGCAGCCTCTTAAACACGCCAGGGCATGACCTCCCTCCACACATTACTCACACAGAAATTTCGTAGAAGAAAAAAGGCGAATCCTCCCCCCAAAAGAGAAGCCAAATAGTAAAACTATCTGCAGGGCATTTTGTGTATATAGGGATCACTGAGCAGAAGGAGGGGCAGAAAAAAGGTTGAGGTGGGAGGAGGCCACTTTTTTTTGATTGTTTTAAAGCAGGAAAAAAAATAAAAAAAAAAGACAAGGACATAAAAAGTTAAGTTTCAGGAAATCCCATGAAATCCTCGCTTTCCTTTCTTGGAAGGCACAACCTTGTAGCACCATGCACACATCCTCCTCGGTGTGACTGGGATAGTTAAGAATCTTGGCAATAAACTCACCCCTGACGCACCTCCTGTGCACCAGGAGGCAGCCGGGACTGCTCCCGATTTCATGGCCAGCAGCATCACACAACCAGGAACCAGCACCTGACCCACCGGGAGAAACACGGCAGCTCTTCAGATCCCACGAGATCTTTTCAGCCGGGGCTGAGATTCCTCCCAGGGCTTCCCCTTCTCAGATGGGTTAACATTTGGGCAAGGACTCCCTCCCCTCCACCCACAGCAGCTCCCAGGGAGCTGCAGCCCTCTGGGACAGAGATCCATGTGAAGAGATTCCCAGCAAGGGGGGCTCCAGCACCACCCTGCCCAGGGCACCGCCTGCTCTTGGGGATGCTCCAGGACACAGCATGGGAGGACAGGAGACCGACAGCTGGTGCAAGAGGGTCCAAAGGCCTCATCTTACACAAACACTGAGCCAGACCAAATGCTACTACCCCAAGTGCCACCAAGGCAAGGACTACCCAAACGCAGCATTGCTGCACCACGACCCTCCTGCCTCCCCGTGCTCGCGTTTCCCCAGGCTGTTGCAATCCCTTCTCCCAGCCATAAACTCCTCTGCAGGAAGAGCTCTGACAGGCAGCCTGACCAACCGCACTGCTGCTGCACCCTTGCAGAGAGATGCAGGCTCGCGCAGGCCTGCGATGCTGCAGACCTCGCCATGCAGCCGCTGCCCCGGCAGAGCTGCAGGGATGCACGGAAAGGATACTCTGGAATCCGCAGGATTCCCAACAAGAGCCAGACTTCATCTCAGTGCCCGAATAGCTGCGAAGCATTTGCAGCCTTTCTGATGGAGCAGAAAGCAAATGTACCTGGTCTCTTCTGGGCTGACAGCACCTACCTGTGCCAGGAAGCTGCTCCAAGGAATGTGTGAAACAAGCTGGGCAGCAGTGCCAAAGTAGCCTGGAACAGGAAAAAGAAACATGAAAATATCAATTTATCTAGAAAACACATCACATTTCTGTGACTGCCACTGCTCTGCTACCACCTGGGACATGCTCTGGTTCAGCCACTCTACAATAACTTCTTGCCAAACTGAAAAGTCAAGGAAGGAAAGCAAACACTGAGTGAGGTTACTGTGTTACAACACAATTCCCCCGT